>BLKM01012015.1:737474-793409 GCA_013340265.1 Coptotermes formosanus
TGGTGGTGGTGGTGGTGGTGGTGGTGGTGGTGGTGGTGGTGGTGGTGGTGGTGGTGGTGGCGGTGGTGGCGGCGGCGGCGGCGGCGATAGTGATGGCGACCATTGTGCTACTGCCATGACATCACAAGAGCTCATACTGGCGCAGATGCATGCGCTGGATGATGTCACGGCAGTCATTGAACACACGCCGGATGTTCTCTGTGTCCACCGCACATGTGAAATGTGGGTAGCAGTAGTGCTTGCCATCACCACTTGCTGTGCTGATACGCTGCAAAAATTCACAAACCAGTTTCAGCTATACAGCATTTACATAACAATGCTGCCAGAAGCTCATGATGTAGAGCACTGAATGATAAAGATTAATAATAGCATGGAAGGATATGGAAAGAGGTGGTTGTGGTGTACTGACAGGTGCCCACCTGGGACTAAAAAATGCCACAAAAGTCTTGTCAGGATAGCTGGTCTTGAGGCCAAGACTGAACCCAGGACTTCTCAAACACAAATCAGGAGTGAGACTCACTGACTGTGTTTGGCTTCAATTACAGTAAAATCATAAAAAAAAAGTATTTTAACCATATTATATGCTAAGAACAAATAAATTAGAGGTCATAAGCTTAAAACTTAAAATATCAGGAACTCTCAAATGAGATCTCAATCCAGCATTTCGTGATTACTGTTAAGCAAATTGAAGAATTCTCCACTGCAAGACTGTGTTCTCACCCACTGCCAAGAGCAGAGTTTGCAATGGGTAAAGGTATACTGACATTCAACATATAAATTATTCCATGTCCATCTCTACTTCAAGCAGACTGCCCTAGGAACGTGCTACTGGATAAGTGATCATAAATATTTTTTACATTCTTTTAATTTTGATTTAACTTACGAATTATTAAAAATACTTACACTGCTCTACAGAAGTCAGTTGCTACCCACACAACTTATTAAACCAGTGGTATTCAAACTGTGTTGCATGGAACAACAGAGTTCTGCAAGCACATCTCCTTTATAATAAAACTAATCACACACAATTTTGATAACTTGTAACTTCATTTTTTTATTTTCCTCCCCCGCTTGGTGCATAATCGGCACTGTCTTTATGTTCAGTGTAAATACCACATAATAAAAATCTGTTCTTCACCAATGCATGTAAACACCCTACTTCCTCAAATAAAAGTTTTTTAAAGCATTTTTAAGTTTTATTTCATTTTTGTACTCCAAAAGTACCCTTTTACTTCCACAAAAATGCAGTTCAATCACAGGGGTTCCACAAATGCTAAGAGGTTGAAGACGCCTGTACTAAACCATACGCTGTCACAGTATCACAACTATCACTCCCACACAGCAGAAGAAAACATTTCACGTAACCTTAATTCATTGCACAAATGTACACTTCCAATGACCACAGTGTGTAGCATAAATGTGTACATGCATGCTTATGAATGTCAATGAGTTAACACACTCCAAGTGTACCAAAATCCCAAGGGAATTAAACATTTTCTGTTTCAAAGAGGTGCCTGCTCACTTGTGTTATACACCATGTAATTACATACATACGATCAACATCACAGGATAAATGCATGACACACATGAACACCATGATGCAGAAAGGAGACTTATGTACGCTGGACATTGTCAAGTACACACACCTGTGTGCTGGTTCCGTGTGGTAAACATTATGATAAAAATGAAGGCCGGACTTTTGTGGGCTAGATGTACAACACCGCATACAGAACACAGCACTCTTTCCACATGTGTCTTGATACTGTTTCTGTAAGTGGTCACATTTTGACATCATGCAGAAAGATACAAAAAATTACATGCAAGAAACATTTGTTTGTACTTACTGCTGTTAAGCTGACTAATCTCACCATGCACGAGACATTTTCAGATTTACAAGTATTCCTACTTCTCTAGTAGCCCACAAACCTTTACTGCCCGGGAATCAGTGATTTTAAATCTTAACACGATCCATCCCACTGTGCACCTAAAATCAAACTATGCAATAAATTCTGCTCAGTATAACTTATACTTTAATATACTTAATATACACTCACACACGACATGTTTCGGTCATCAGACCATCATAAGGTGTGTCATATAAGAAAACTCTGTACAAGGTAAAAGCATAAAATCTGTTGAGATCTCACAAACATGTCATGTATGAATGGATATTAAATATATTAAAGTGTAAGTTGTGCTGAACAGAAATTTTTGTGTACTTTGATTTTAAATCTGTTGGTACTATGCGGTTGATGGCTGAATTCTAATTTAGGTGCAATATTAGTGTTAAAAATGGAACATTCAGGGAGCTGGAATGCACAGACTCTCTGCTAAAATACTGAAAGGCATGCCTAGTAAAAATTAAGCACACACTCACGAGGAACTCATCTCGAATGAAGTACTTGGCTCGGATCACTTCAGGGTCCTCGCCAGGCTCAGGTGTCGCATCTATTGGTGTCTGATATCGTGAAAAATCAGCAAAGTATTCCTCTAGACGTGACTTTCCAGCCTTTATCTTCTCAGCCAACAAGTCTTGTTTATTGAGGAAGAGGATAACTGATATCGTCCTCAGCCACCTACAACATTAAAATTGTTCACAGAAGTCTTATACACCCATTTAAATGTGTTTAGTTGTCTCTAATCACATATGCAGGTTGGTACCAAAATAGCACCCCAATCATTTTTAGTCATACCTTACAGGATAATGTTGCTGCAAGGATGAATGAAACCAGAGCACAAAGCAAATATCTGTAGGTCTTAAGTACTTTTTCGAACAAAAGGCAAAGTTTAACCCTACTGTTTGTGTATGTTCAAACACTCCTATAACATGACAGTTGATCTTTCATAAGCTGTTAATAAATATAATAGAGATCATACAGTGCCTTCAAACAAGGACATGTCACTACACCATGAATACAAGAGATACTTTAGCTGCAATCAAACACTATGTGATCAGTACGATCATACCTGATCATTCTGTGTGTTCAGATCCTTTTGTTTTGAAGCTGTAATTCTGTTGCTAATAATGAGATACAAAATTCTACTAAAAGTTTTTGTCATGAAATCCATAACAAACTAAATGACCAACAGACTGACCAGGTAACTGACTACCCAAATGACGTACTCCATGAAGAAGAGCACTCCTTGTGAAGCTAATGGTCCCTCAGCTGGTCAAGAATTCCCCTGCATTATATGGAAACAAATATTCATCACCACAATAATAATCAACAAAATATCATCAATGTACACTAGATGATTCTATTAAACCTTCTTACACTTGTGTACAGTATTATATGTGACATGTTGCGGCCTGTGCCTGGTCATCACCAAGCAAATCATTCACATACAGCCCTACAAATTTGTATCATATATTTGTTAACAATGTGATATTCCAGAAACTCTTATGATTACGACTTATGACTGGTTCAGTCAGTATATGGTAAACAACAGTCCTCTAGTGTACAGTAATGGTGTTTTATTATTGTTCTATCTCTGTACACAGTAAATATGAATGATTTCAAAGGTAACCATGTGGTGCCAAACATTATATATTTGTAACACACAGTATGATGCTTGAAACAGCACACAAATTATATATCCTCTTATGCAGCCCCTATTTAAATTCTGGTCTGCTGCACATCACACCAGGCATTTGGCACTGACACCTAAGGGTTAATTACCATATCCACACAGGCATGCCACTAGTCCCTATTCCGAGCCACATATATAGTCCATACCATCCCATCCTGCTGCTTTAAGATTAATTTTAATATGATCCTCCCATCTATGCCTAGGTCATCCAAGTGTCTGCTCTCCTTCATGCTTTCCACAATATCCTCATATATATTTTTCTCACTCATACTGAAATCCATAAGGCAGAACCGTTAACAGAAAGTCCACCTGAAGGTTCACTTGTTCACCCAAGAAAACAGTCAACAGCTGTAGGTACAGTCTTGAGATCCTGTTGGAATTATTTAAGAGTCTGGCACACGAAACTCAAGTTTCACTTGGGTCTGTGTTCACAGCCACATTATGCAACAAGAATTAATTACCTTCTGTTACAGTTTCAATGTAGCAGTTTACCTACCATTCCAATTTCAATGCAGTAACATGGTTGCTGTTACAGTTTCAAAGTAGACGTTACCTACTGTTTCAATGTCAATGCAGTTGTTTACCTATTGTTACCAATGGACCAGTTTACCTACTGTTCCAATTTCAATGCAGCAGCATGCCTCCTGTTATGATTTCAATATAGCAGTCTACCCACTGTTTCGATTTCAATGCAGCAGATTTCCTGCTATTCCAGTTTCAATGAAGTAGCTTACCTATTGTTCCAGATACTCTTGAAAAGATCAAGGGATTCTCTTAGCCTGTTTTGGGTAGGATCTTCCCTAAGAACCATGTTATAGCTGCTACAGGCCGTCACAAAAATGATGGCTGTTACATCATTGAAACACTGAATCCATTTCCGTCTCTCATCTCGCTGCCCACCCACATCAAACATACTGAAGAAAAAAAAAAGACATCACATTATTCATGCTTTCACCAAAGTATTTCATATCAAGAACAAAATATTAAGAGACATATTTCTTAAATGTATGCAAGTTTCTAATTTTTAAACACTAACTTCATAATCAAAACACTTTTATTGCCTGCATGCAGAAGAAACATCATGATCTAGATGCACTTTGGTAGCTATCAAAGAACACCCTTGTTACAGTAAAGTAATTTGTTGACAGTTCACATACACAACACAGACATGAAAACATGTGACTTATTACTACATTTATAAATTCCAAGTTTCATTCCCCCAAAAAAATTGTTTTGAAAAGGGTGTGTGTGATGATGAACACCAATATTTTATATGATGATGATGACAAAATACTGCTGTGCAAGATAACCTATACTTCTGTTTAAGTACTCCATTATGTAGCTCAATGGGATGCAAGCAGTAAAGATACCACCACACCTAAATGATGGTTCAAGCTGCAAAAGTAACAGGTTTTCATGGCACTAAATGAAATCAAAGTCTGTATTATCTACATATTTATTTCTTTATTATTTCTTCATTCATTCATTCATTCATTCATTTCTCTTTACCTTCTATCAATCCACAGGAGACTGAAAAACCTACTGGCTACAGAACCAGTGAATATACATATCGGATTAACAAAAATGTAAAAAAAAAAATGGAAATGGTTCTAAGTTAGTCATTACATTGAATTTAATAATGTAAACATTAATGTAAATGCTTACAAGTGAAAGGCATATGACATAAGCATTAAAACATAACATATAAATACTGAAGTTTGTGTATCATTAAATAATAAATAACAGTTCGGTGCTCTTTAAAAGTTAAAATTAACAAAGAATTGGTTTAAAAAAAGGTGGTTAAAAACTAAGAACTTTCAGGCTTTATTACCATTAAAGTAGCTGTCTAATGAATAAAATAAATTTAAATATATCAAACTTTTTAAGGCCGATTTAAACTGTTTCATATTACAGGACAAGTTTTTTATATAAGAAGGGAGATTTTTGATATGTCATTAAATGTGATGAAGGTTGATAAAGGTTACAGTTTTGTCTAGTATTAATGCCGTGACTCTGCTCATTAACTTTGCACTGATCTTAATATTGACCACGAACAGTAAAAGTGAAAGTATGACTGCGACTGAACAGGTAAAATTTTTAATTTCTTAAATAAATCCCCACAAGAGCCTCTGCTTCTGCAGCCCATAACAACAACAACAACAACAACAACAACAACAACAACAACAACAACAACAACAACAACAACAACAACAACAACAATAATAATAATTTCCTAAATTACACATAAGACCACCAAGCCTAATCCTGTTGATGATACGTCCCAGGATAGGTGAATATTTCCCAGCTACAGCTGAGAAGTGAGAAATTCGGATGATGATGATGATGATGATGATGATGATGATGATGATGATGATAAGTACCATGAATACTATTTCAGAATCCAACACTGAGTTTTTATGCAATATGAAATTCTTTCAGAGTAGTGCAATTCAGAGGTTTTCAGCACTTCTACAAATGACAAGATACAGTACACATATGTACCTGCATTTGTGAAGAAACAATGCATGAAGATGAATCTGCAGTTTGTGTACTCTGTGTAACAGTCATGCCTACATACCTGTTGACTGGTGCGCATGCTTCTATAACACAACAGCCCCCTCACATTATACTTACTGAAAATTGACTTTTTCCACTTGAAACCTGGTTTCAAAGATACCCGACGTTAAAACCCGACACCTCAGGATATCCTGCAAGTACAAGGCATAATACTCCTTACTATTGAATTCAGTGCATAATGCACGTCCCAAAAAGCATCAATGGGTAGCAATATGGATATAAATAACACACATCAAGGTACTTTTCTTTCCTCTACAAGTGCTCCTTAAAATCACACACGAGACTTTAAGTTAAAAATTTCCATTTCTCCTTCTGAAACGATTATTCATCTTACAAAGTTGGAAACATGGTACACAGTCTCACAGAAAAAAAGGAGCAAGTCTCTGTATTTAAAGCAGTTTTACAGTTTTCACAGCAGTGAAAATTCAGATTGTGGAACAAGCTGCCTCAGTCTTCTGGATTAGGTTATATAGGGAAGGTGATACAGATGGTGGTCACTCTCCAATACATGTGGAATACACCAGAATCCTGGCCAAGAAATCCAAGCATAGGAAAGTGTTCATAATGGAAGCAAGAAACTGCTCAATCTCATTAACACAAGCAGAGGATGGTGCCACCTCCCTCAGCAGACTGTGGAAGTCACTCATGCAGACCCTAAACAAAGGAAAGGTACTCTCTGAAGACAACAAAGTTACTTCCTCTTATTGTGGTACTTCTCCACACTGGTCCTACAAAGGACTGCTGTGTCACTTTCCTGCCCTCAGACTGAAAAAGGTTGGTTTCTCATAATTCCATGTTCACCATTTATACTGCCTCTGACAACGATCAGTTTCTTCTCTCTTTTTCTGTTCTAAGTGACAAGTAACCACGTAACCATGCATAAGGGTTGTTTGATAAATAACTGGACTGTACGGATCCATGACTCTCCTCCACCGAGCAACATGCTGTTGTGCAGAGATCACACAGAGCAGACTGCTTATGATGCATGCCTATCATGGTCAGCAGTGACCTTTGTCAGACAGCACAAGAATGATTAACATTACATTACACATAACCCAACAATACATACCATCCACTTAGTTATAAAACAACCCTTATATATACAGCTTCACTGAATTCTCGCCCATCATTGCAACACATGCTGCACTCAAACATTAGCATCCACATACAAACCTACCCTGTATCACAACTGAGGAACCCACACTCTGAATGTCTGTATGTTCACTAGAGCTAACTGAAGCCACAACCAAAATCTGGAAGGCCCAGACAAGAGCAATGAAGTCAAGAAATGCTGCAACCTAGTAGTGCAAAGTGCACAACAAATTTCCACCAATTACAAAATCACACTCTGTGAAGTTTCAGTAGTCAGCTCATGTATAAAGTATTCCCATAATAATATTACAGACCAAATCAAAAGCAACATACCAATATTCCTTGATTTTCTCAAGTATATTAACATATACTTTTCAACCTTCCATCAGCATTTAACAGTTATGCATCAAACATCAGGTACACCCACAGAATGATAGTTCTGTACTGATGTTTCAGGACAACCTATCAATCTCATCTTCAAGGGTCACGCCTCACCTTTGAAGATGGGACCGACAGTTTGTCCCGAAAAGTTGATTAGGAACTACCATTCTGTGCTGTGTAAAATCCCAAACAGCGCAGATCTCGCATCACAGCAGAAGCCTGAAATCACGCATCAAGTATACCCACTTCACATGGTGTTGCTCAAAATGCTGAATATCAAGTGTAGATTACAGCCACTTAATGGCCTTTCTTATGCAGCTCTCATTTAAATTCTTGACCCCTGCACACGATACCAGGTATTTAATTCTGGCACCAAAGGGTTAATATAAAACACACAGACCAAGGCAAAACCTAATTATTTTGCGAACAGCATAAAATCTGTACACATCAATTTAACCTTACGCAAAGAATGCCACAAAATCCTGTTTCCTGTAGTCAATAAACTACATTGCTGCATGTTAATGGTACATCTTATAACATACTGATTAAATCAACAACGAAGAGATAAAAAAATACACTGCTGTATTAAGTTTGACGTCTACAAAGTACTGAAAATTTATATTGCATTATTCTGTGTTATGACACCACGTATCTGCAGATGCTTTTAAGGTTTCAAAGGAAAAAATGTCACGGCAATCAGCATACAGTATGTTTCACCAGAAGACTGCAATTTATACTGCTATATGACCATTTCAGGGAGCACAACTGCAAAAGCACCATGTTTGAGCCACTGAGGAAATGAAAGATTACAGACAACACACACAGTGATACAGGACTAACTGATGAGAGAAGAGATGACAGAAAGTGATCACTGTGTATGTGATTACCTGACGAAACTGGATATTACAGAGAAACTGGGTATTATAGACAGCATACTGTGTATGAGCGTAAGTGATGAAAATGGGTATTATAGACAGCACGCGCGTGTGGGCGTAACTGATGAAACTGGGTATTAGAGAGAACACGCTGTGTACGAGAGTAATAAACAAGATGGGAGCTTATAAGCAGTGCATGCTGTGTAGTAAGGAAATTCTGAAATGGGAGATAACAGAGTGAATGGTAAGTACGTAGGTTGGCTGATAAGTAATGCACACAGTGGAATATCTAGAAAAAGAAACCATGTATTTAAACAAATGA
Organism: Coptotermes formosanus; assembly: GCA_013340265.1. Lineage (NCBI taxonomy): Eukaryota > Metazoa > Arthropoda > Insecta > Blattodea > Rhinotermitidae > Coptotermes > Coptotermes formosanus. Next base: position 746,313 of record BLKM01012015.1, read on the forward strand.
AAAAAGGAAGTAAAGTACAATATTTTAGCTACAAATTGACATACTTAATTTTCGACATAGTCGCCTTGTCGCTCAATACATTTTTCCCAACGTAAAACAAGTTTACGCATGCCGTCAGCGAAGAATTCAGGGGTTCTTTGTCTGATCCACGATGTCACAGCTTGCTTCACTTCGTCATCTGAGGTGAAATGAGTCCCCTTGGGATCCCTCTTGAGGTGAGGAAAGAAATGGAAATCGCTTGGAGCCAAGTCAGGGCTGTAGGGCGGATGGCAGAGAACCTCAAACTTCAGCATCTCCAGAGCATCAAGCGTTGCGCGAGCAGTGTGCGGTCTTGCATTGTCATGCAGCAACGAAATCGGTGATGTTGACTGCCTAACTCGACACACCCTCCACCATAGGTTTTTTATTGTTTCAATGTACCGAGCTGAATTGACAGTATTCCCAGCTTCCAAAAATTCTGTCAGGTAAACTCTTTGTGAGGCCCAAAAAAATTCAAAACAGTGACGTCTGCCAGCAAGATTCTTTTGACTGTTTTTTGGGACTCACAAAGAGTTTACCTGACAGAATTTTTGGAAGCTGGGAATACTGTCAATTCAGCTCGGTANCCAAGTCAGGGCTGTATGGCGGATGGCAGAGAACCTCAAACTTCAGCATCTCCAGAGCATCAAGCGTTGCGCGAGCAGTGTGCGGTCTTGCATTGTCATGCAGCAACGAAATCGGTGATGTTGACTGCCTAACTCGACACACCCTCCACCATAGGTTTTTTATTGTTTCAATGTACCGAGCTGAATTGACAGTATTCCCAGCTTCCAAAAATTCTGTCAGGTAAACTCTTTGTGAGTCCCAAAAAACAGTCAAAAGAATCTTGCTGGCAGATGTCACTGTTTTGAATTTTTTTGGGCCAGGAGATGAAGCGTGCCTGTATTGCATGCTCTGTCGTTTTTCTTCATGGTCAAAATGATGAATCCATGACTCATCCCCAGTAAAAATATTCAAAAGAAATTGATCTCCCTCTTCGTGGTAGCGTTTCAAAAGTTCTTCACAACTTTCAACACGTTTTTGTTTGTTTTCTGGCGTCAACACGCGTGACACCCATCAAGAACAGACTTTTGTGTAGCCAAGTAAACCAATGATATAGCCCACTCTTTCTTTAGACATTCCTAGCCTACCTGCTATCAGCTTCTGGGTGATATGGCGGTCATGCTTGATCAGTTCATCAACCTGTTTTTGATGCTTGTCATCTGTCACGGAAACCGGCGTTCCACTGCGAGGTTGGTCAACAATATTGGCACGACCAGGTTCACATTCACAAAATTTAATGGCCGAACGATTTACTGTAGTTCTGTTAACAGTGTTTTCACCATACACAGCCTGTAAATGGCCATGAATTTCAGTTGGCGTCACGTTTTCAGCACTTAAAAATTCAATCACCGCACGTTGCTTCAATCTAGTTGACATATCATCATAACACGACTCCATGTTAACACGCACTGTTTTAGAACCGGTGTAGAGAAAGGAATCAAACTTGGCACCGCTGTGGAGGGGGGTTGTGGCTACAAGGACACAGTGGGTGCGCATCGCTGCTTTGCTCCATTGGCAAAATATTTCACTGTGTGCATTAATTATCAGCCGCCCCTAGTATTAGAGGAAATGAAGAAGTGGGAGACTAGAGACTGTGTATGACAGGAATTGATGGAACAGGAGACTTGAGACGGTGAAAAATTTTTCTTTATAAACTGAGAATTCACATAAGCATAAAAAACGGTGTGGCTCAAACGTTCATCCAACGACACATCAATATTTGTGCATTATTTTGCACTGCTGATTAATGTCTCTCATGCAAGTGCCACAGTCTGTATAAGTTTAACAGTTATCCTCAGACCATAAATGTTAAAAATAGATGTGCTAAAGCCTATATATGCCAGCACACACACTCTTTAACAAGTCTTCACAGAAGAGAGGAAAATTTAACTATGCCATTTGGTACCCCAAGGAAAAGAACTTCTTAGGCAATAACACTACCAGACATGAGAGTTCTTTTGTTACTTAGCAACTAAACTGTTTCCAGACACACAACAATGATAACAGAATGTGTTTATCAGCAACTTTCATTACAAACCAAAAATACATTTCCTTTAACGGGATGATGAACAGATGTTGTCAATAATGCCCTGATGTGTATGTACAGATGACACAATGAAGTTTAACAGCCATTAATTGACAACCATGGAACTAGGTCCACAATATTCTTGGAAATATTCTATTACTTCTCCAGTGAAGACAGGACTGTGACATTGTGTTTGAATCTGCACAGGGTGGCAAATGCCTGGTCAGCACGTGAGGTAAGTTGCGAAGGTGCAGAACATAATCACACTTGTTGTAAACTAAGTTTAGAGGTAACTCAGATGTTAATAACAGCCACAAATCATGAACTTAGTGAAATACAGTGCTTAGTCTGCAATGTTATGTGCCAAAATGTTTCACATACCATAGCACTACTGTCTGTAAGAAGATGTGTGCCTCTGTGCCAGCTTTCCAAAGGCGAAATCTTAAGGAGACTGCACTTAGGCAGGAAATGGTTGTGTTCATCATTAATGGTTTATTTAATGACAGCAGCTCAGGCTACAGTGTCTGAAGGAAGTCACTGTATTACTGCAAAATACAGCTGTACAAAGTTACACAACATTTAATTTAATTTAATTTAATTCAATTTAATTTAATTTGCCAGAAGGCAGAAGGGTTCACCGTGCCTGCTGCTATCAACCAAACATTGTAGTACTGCTTACTAATACAGCACTATCTTGACCTGTCACAACAGTAACACAGAACTGAACCACAGTGGGTGGGTTCACAAACACAGACAAATGTAGTCCAGTGTCATTCCAAGAACAGTACTAGTGTCCAGGATATTTGCCCTACAATTACTGTGGACCCATTCAATTCTAAATCCAAGAGGAGTGACATGGAGGGATGGTCTCTACATTCTGTCCTCATAAGCCCACAAACATTCACCAAACACAAATGTCCCCTACACCTTCTTGCTCTAATTATGCAAGATGAGCTCATTTCAAGAAGTCTACTGCAGCCATACTACAGACAACATAATACAAATACTTTACAGTTTGGATACAGCAAAATACTACTTTTGTTGGAATGGTGACACCAATTGCAATGGCACATAACTGATAACATCCCTTCTCCAGTCAAGACTTTTAGTCCTCCAACTTCAATTTGCACTATCAGATGCAAACCACTTGCCAAGTATCAAGTTCAATGCAAATATGAACATAAAACACTACTTCAACTACCCTATATTGTATCTCTAATGACAAATTAAGCATTATGAGCCATGCCCCAGGCTGTGTGGCAATGTTAGAGGATCCTAGTGTGGTACACAGTGTTGCTGTTGACATTTAAAATCCTTGATCCTGGTATCCTGTGAGACTTCATGCAAACTCTGACTGAACTAAAAGGTCTGGTGTGCATTTGTCCCTAAATGTAGGTGGATTTGACTGGCCACGTACCAAATTTTGTCTCATTTGGGTATCATACCGAATTACATTTAGGGCTTTGCTGCCGTTATGTGGAGCCCATGTCAAGGGAGTGAGTTATATCTGAACGCAGGTGTTATTATTTCCGTATGTTTCCTTATATGTACACTAATCCTATGTTTAATGAAATTATGTCCACATTCTTTAGTGGCTTTTTGTAACTGAAGTAAATTGCTGGAGATGGACCACACCCACGGCCCTGGTTTTGGGGCCACTTTGGTATTCTTCCCAAGCTGATCCTTGTTTACTGACTTTTATATGCTCCTGCAAATCTGATGCAGCAATGTATACAGGATGGATGCAGTTGGCACTTGTAATTCACCCTACCACAGGACTACATTACAGAACAGGAGTACATGCTAATGTTACTGAACAAGTTGGCTTAAGTGGTCATGTTCAAGATGTGTATTTGCTAGGCAGCCAGACTGAATCTCAACCACATCAAAAACTACTGTGACTAAAGCTTTCATGGCTTTTCCTTAACCACTCCATATTAATTACAGGGCAGTGCCTCAAATCAGACCATGACAGCCTCCCCCAGCACCCTCTCCAGTCCATGACTTACTGATCGTCCTAACACTCAATGCTACGTGGTGTGTGCTGCTAATGGTGTCACTAAATAAACCATAAATAAACAAAATAAAAGTGACAATAATATTACAAGAAATCTTCCATGTCCCATGTCTACAAATGCCCATTAACTGTGGCAATTAGCAGACATTTTACAGGGCTGGATCAAAATGTTCCAACTAAAGACATGCCAATAAATAAATAAATAAATAAATAAATAAACACATAATTCTTCATACAAGTGTTCAGATTACCTTTTCAATTGTTTTACCTACCTGTAAACATTTGCTTTATCTGACACTATATGTCTGTATGTAAGTACATATACTGTATAGTTAACTTCATTCTACATTCTTGTTATTCTCTTTTGCATTTACTACGCTTTATGACTTTCTAGCAATCAGAAAGTTATGCATACCAAATAAAAGATGTCTTATGTACATAAGTACACACTTATTCCACCACTCCTGACAGTGCAAGAAGCACACATAAAACTCAGTTTTTAAAATAATCAACTGCTGCACCATTGCACTGCCTTCAATCATGTCCAAATCATTAAACCTTCTACTTTGCAAAGTTCCTTAAGGTCGGGAAGCAGAAAGTAACTGACAGCCATGTGTGACACGTGTAGAGAGACCAAATATTGTGTTCAGTTAAACACTGTCATACACATTGTGTTCAGCAGGCGGCTGCATTATCAGAGCGAGTTAATACACATGACAAAACCCAACTTTTGCAGCCATTTATGACACATGCCACCAAGGGGATGTCTCTGCACTTGTAAATATTACTATCACTTTCATTTTGCTGTGCACTTAGCACGCTTTATTCGGTCACAGCATGCAAGAGGACCTTCAGTGTGATGGTTGCTGCTGCTTACTTTCAGGGTCCAAACTGGGAGACTGATGTTTCACTACCCATTTACCCATTACGACATTTTTCCAACCTTTCACTATTGTATGCATATTCAAGTCAGTCAGAAGTCACAGACAAAGCAGTTTCCTTTCTCCTCGTGTATCTGCAACGTGGAACAAACCTGGCTAAGATGCACCTCATTCTCAATTCTGTAGTTAATTAAAATGGCTTGACACAGCCACTAACAATCCCAATCTTTATCTTCTCTGCCATTTCATGAAATAAATTTTCTGTCACTTCACGCTAAATTATGTGCTTAAAATAGTGGTTCATTGTTTCTACCAGTATAAAGACATAAAGGATGTCTGTCATATCCAGTGGATATTCAACCCTCTTTAAAATCACAGTACCATTGAACGCCTGTGCCCAGATCATTACTACACTTCCAACTGCTATCTGCAAAAACTAATTAAGTTTCAGTACCCATCCTCTCAAACCTCTTGCAAACCTAATGCACAGGTTGTTTTGCATCTCAAATGTTGTCAAATCGATGCCTGGCAAGAAACCTGCTGGACTTCAAAGACTGACAATAAACAAGTCAAGTAATGGAAGAAGCTGTGAACACCTGGATGTACAGCTATACATCAGGCAATGTTCACCGCAACCACAGCCCTCTCTAGACTGATTTAATGAAAATATAAATTCAGTCCCAATACTGCTCAACCTGACTTCACATTTTCGTGATACTGACTCAGGTACCATTTTGAGCTCAATCAGTGAAGATTATGCATTCTTTTTGTGTGCACTCTTAAAACTCTGGCACTACAGTAAGATAATTCCCACTCACAAACATCTGAACACATTTCACTAACAATATAAAAGTACAATAAAACTGAATTAGATGAACGTGTTCTATCAGCATTAATCAATTATAAGTAAAAAAGTAAGGATTTCATTTGTGTACACAGCATTCTACACTATTTAATTTCTACGTGATTGTCACTTTAGGAGACTGACCCAGCTCCTGATAACAACACGTTATTTTTTACATAAAGCACTTTCCAACAGAGTGTTCAAAATTGTTGGTTCCCAGCAAAATGCAACATTCTAGGTCCTTACCAATACTGTTATAACTGTGCAGGTCAAGCAGATGATGAAGAGAAGCAGCTAGGTGAAGCATGTAAAGGAGAGTCACTTTGTGTTCTTATGCTACAAAAATGTGACTTACATGTCATCACTTCACAGCCATTACTAACCTGTTCTGTAGGTGTGTAGTTGGGTTGTTTGATTATGTGCACTTTGTCTAGGAAGCTGAAACAAAGGAGAACAACAATCAAAAATGTGTTCAATATAATCTGAAATATCCTTGCATCTACACAGTACCATATATGTGTACTACATAATACAAAATATCCTTCACATTACATGCAGTTTTGTTAGAAAATCTTTCACACTAAAATCCCCCCCCCATCTGACATGGACAAGACATGATATGCAGGGACATTATTTACCTGGTAACTCACAGGCACTGCAGTGTGCACCATTATCCCTGTTTGCCAGGTTTTGGGTTTTATGCAGTTTCATTCCATTTGCTGAAGATAACATAAGGTTTATACTAACCATATTTGATCAGGGATCTCAAAAGGCCTTCCTTTGGCTTCCAAACATCACACCTAACAAACAAGTTGTTCACTTCACATCAAAGTTCCGCTAGTGAAACAGAAAACACAATATCCTGAATGCTTTCTGTTGGATTGTCTTCAGTGCAAGAATTATTACTAAACACTTCATCCTTTAACATGCCCAACAAATAAAAAGTCATTGCATGGGTTCAGATCTAGCAAACAAGGAAGGCACAATCCCCATGTATTATACTGTAACCGAAAATATCCTGTAAACAACACACGCCACTCTTTGCAGTGTCAGCTGTTACACTGTACTGCCAAAAAAATGGCAAAAGGCACAAGCACTACTGTAATCAGATACGTGTCAGAATGAAACACACAGGTATGAACTCACGCGTTCACAAAAAATGGGCCGAATAATCCCAGCTGCACTCACAGAACACCACACACCGACCTCAACACCATATAATGGCACTTTGTCAATTAACATGGGAACCCGGTCATTCTGAGAGTTCACATTCCCCCAGCAAGTCAAAACCAACCCTCGATGCTACAGAGAATGTGTAAAGCGTCTACTTCTCCAGCATGTGCCCCACTAAGGTACCAGTTCATAAATGTCAGTCTTGCTCCATGCTGTATTGTAAAGTGTCTGAACCACAGTGGATGCAAATGAAGCAATTCAGCTGTACTTCATGTTGATGATGCAGCCATGCTCATATGCTGTGCAAGTTGAATCATCAATTCCTTTTCAAACATAGCATCAATTTCATTTAGTTTTCCCTCAGTCAGAGTGTCTTTGCATGTTATCCTACTGTCTAGAACAAAACCTGTTGCTCAAACATTTTCAGATATTTGCGAACTATTTTCCTATTTGGAATAGATGAGTCAGACAATTTTAGTCTGAATTTATGGTGCTCCAAAGCAGGGTTCTTCAATTAATATTTTGAGTAGGCCACTCAGAGAAGCTGCAGAGATTTTGCGGACTGGTGAAACACACCCACACCCACAAACACACAATGCACGTGTGCACGCGCGCGCGCGCGCGCGCGCACGCACAGGGGTGGAAAAATCCTCAGCGCCCGGTCGCCATGGCTATTAAATTTTGTACAGTGGCACCTAATATTTTGTAGGCCCTCAGTATGGAACTTGCTTGTCACCCTCCTGGTGCCTAGAATTTTGGGGTCGTCCCTACATTTTTGGAAAATCTGTGCAAGCCCCCCACACACACACGCGCGCGCGCGCACACGCACACACACAACACAACACACACACAACACAACACACACACACACAACACACACAACACAACACACAACACGCACACACAACACAACACACACACACAACACACACAACACATACACACAACACAACACACACACACACAACACGCACACATACACACACAACACACACACACACAGGGTGCATTGGGAAGAATGTGTGATACTTCGACAGAAAGTTCCTTATGTTAAATTACCTAATTATAACCAAACATACTTACATATATGTCCGAAATTCAACGGTTACTGAGATAATGACTGAATAAATTTTAAAGAAGGAAAGCTGTTATACATTTACTGATCACCAAACCCGTAACTACAACGAGGAGAAATCTCTTGTTTCTGATACGTGAATAACATTTCAGTGAACCAAAGACATTAATTCAGCTAGAAAACCCCGTATTAGCTTCATAAAAATCTTCCTGAAGGTTCCAAGTACCCGCCTCCTGTCTACGGCTTGGTTTGGCTATCGGCTTAGTGGCGAACATGCGGAGTGTAAGGATAACGCAACATGTTAAACAGGCACAGTACGCGAAACTGCAACAAGACCACTTTTTTCTCCCATCATTATCTCCATAACCGTTCAACTTCAGATATAGTTATGTTTGGTTATACAGAAGTAATTTAACCTAAGAAACACTCTCCTGAAGTACGACAGATTTCCCCCGGCACACCCTGTACATGTGTGTGCATGTGTGTGTGTATACACACACACATATACACACACATACACACACACACACACACACACACACACACACACACATATACGAAGTATATAGATGGGTGAGTCAGGAAGTATCCGTAATAAAGTGCTTTAAAGCAATGAAAAATTATTTGAGTCTATACAATAAAAGCATTTTTCCACATACGCACCCTTACTTTTAACGTACTTAGTCTACAAGAACGCGTGTTGCTGTATGCACAATGGCCAGTACGGCCAATACACCAAATGTAAAAAACAATTCTTTACGGATACTTTCTAACTCGCACGCACGCACATACGACTACATAATGGGCTCAATTGTACTCAGTTAAACGCAGTACTGACTTTTTTAAACGTAGCATGAAAACTAAACACAAAACGCACGGCTTTCGGGGATTCACGTTTTTAGAAATAAAACGAAAATATATTACACAATAAAATTTAACTAAGAACAAAACAAATTTCTGAAACCTGAAATTTTTATTTGATCACCATACTTCAACCTAACAAAAAGAGATATTCGTACAGAAAAAAAATCCGCCAATAATATTCATTATTCTGTTTCGTGAGCCAGTTGGCAGCATCTCGCGCGCAGCTAATTGAATAAGCCTGCTACGCCGACTAAATGACGCATAACAGGCCTGACAACGTCTCTCCGATGCATGCGCGCGAACGCGCCTGTGACTGGACTGGCTTTGCTGGAGCGTAAGACTAGCTACGCTATGGACACAAACGTGACGTAAGGAAGTCGTCGATTAGGAAGCAGGATCTTGACATAACCATTAAGACATCGTGCCATTTCCGTGTGCTGCACTGTATGCAAGGCGCATGTACGTCATTTCGTGTCAAGCACACGGTACCCAACTACTACTCTGCTGAAGTCACTCGCACACTAATGCGAACAAACACCACATGTGTGGGGACTTACCCAGTCTGCAACCAACAATATCGAGGTACGAAGAAGTGCAATTCAATGCGGCAAGACCAGCCACGTGGAACCATGCACAGCAGTCCTCAAGAAGTCGTTTAGTTCTCGAGGTACAAGGCACCGTAAAATGAGGTTACAACGATAAGGCACGCTGTTATGTGTACTCAGTACACAGCACGGCTGATTTGTGTACGAGTGAATGATCACTGAATACACACACAGGCATACAGCAACATGCAAGTGAATTCGCACTACACTATCCTGCACCACGCAAACCACGCGTTAATGCGTTTCGACGAATGCAGAAGTCTCCACGACACAGAAGTATAAACAACCTACGCCACTTTTGACCGAAGGTCGTTCACGGACTGTGCGAATACCAGCCAGTAACTGCAGCTGGGGAACGACAGCCATGGAGACATTCGCGCAATATTGCGCGAGAATCGGGAGTATCCCATAGGGGGTTCCTCTCAGTGTTCTTGACAGTCAGGTGGATCCATACGACTTCTTAACGAACGAACATGTTTCCAGACTACCATTCTCTACACCTATTTGACGCGTAACTACGAAGCGGCCATGTTGTTACCATTTCATACCTTGCGTCATTTGACGGTCACACGTGTCTCGAAAACAAGGTACGTCAGAACACATTTGCATAATATTCTCGGCTTATTTTAACAAGGAATCACACTATGGACAGCTTGTGCGTTATTTCCTTTCGTTCTGCACGAATGAACACCTAATCTTTATTAGGGTACTTACAAAGAATTGTCATTTTTCTCGCCTTTGTGCTACAATGCTGCACCCAGTGTCTCGGTGCCCACACAAAGAGCAAGCTCACCTTAAATTGCAATTACTTCCAGTATAGCCAACTGTTCTTGACTCACTGCACTCCTTAAATAACCTTTCATGAGTTCCACCGCAGAAAAAAAGATCTGCCCTCTACTGAAGCTACAGGAACAGGCACGCATAAGAAAGTTATGAGAGGGAGGGCCACATCTGCAAATGTACTGCAACTTTTTACCCTTAAGTATACTTCAGCGCCAACAGAAAGCTGCTCATTTTTCCAGGCAAAATGTCTGACCGAAACTTATTTTTCGGCCAACTCAGGTCCATCCACATCTGATAAGGTAGATACACTGGCCTTTCACAGCCACCCTGCAATTTCTGCTTATCTAGCATTCATTCACACTACTGGCAGCACTGAAAATGTCGGCACATTCACACGTCTTACTGAACCTTTCATTTAGTGAAACCTTAACGTGACAGATTCTGCCAGTCTAACGCAACTGCATGTTAGGGTTCCCGTACGTGAACTAAAGAGCCTGCAGCAAAAGCAGCACACGGCACCCGACGTTGACGAATAACCGAGCCACATTTATTTCGCTGTTTCATCGTTGGGCAACCGACATCACCCCCCCTCCCGGCCCAAACAAAATCCTAAATTACCGTTTTTCCCTTCATCGTCAGGAAAACAAACATTGTGCTTTTCTACACGTAACAGGAGGACCTACTATCAAAGCTGCAATTCTGTAAGCCATCACTTACAACTAGTGGTCAAACCGCGGAATTACAAAGATATCACACAGAGATATCGAGGACGTTTCTGTTGCACGTTATTCATCAGATTCGGCTGCGGTCGGAGAGATAGTACCGTAACTCACAGGAACCGTTTCCACGGATCACCGTTTTCAAAAAACGATCAAAGACAATGGTTCAACATTTTTCATACTCAGCTCACGAACTCAGAAACAGAGTTCGAGAAACATCTATTCAGGGCCCCCTTCTGTCTTCTTTGCATATTCTAATTGCGCCTTAATTTTCCCTTACTGAATATCAGACAAATATTTCACCTCCATAGTTTCGTTATGTTTTACACTTGAGAAGATCCCACAAAGACAGCCAATTTTCTTTCCCTTTGACGGATCTTACATCATGCTGAACACGAAATGCAAATCACCACTGTGGTTTTCCTACATACAACTCACACCACGTGCTACTATTAGGCTGTGCTCCTCGTACTTCATGTTTCTAAAACGATATTCTGGTTTCTTAAAGTAATGTCGTTAGCACACACTGACGACACTTCTTAAAAAAACTTGTAAGTGCTACTAACTTTTAAGACTTCACAAACGCCAAACGACAGTACTTCTGACAAGAACCAGTAATCGTATCACTAGTCAGACAACAGTATATATTTCATGACTCTCACAAGCAAATCCGTTGTACACGTATACGTGTTTCAATTCGAGGAAGATAACTGCATAAAAAAAGAAAAGAAAAGACGCGTCAGCTGAGAATAGTACGGAAACATCTGCTGCATACGTGCATAAGTGACTCAACGGACTCGGATTACGCTTATTTCAACACACTTTATATTCAGTAAGCAAGCATTTACATGAAAAATGTGTTTGACACAAAATATGAAATGCAACAAGCCTTTTTTTTTTCATCCCACCTTCCCTCCCGGCCACGTCCAGAATGGTGTAGCCTCAGGCAGTTACATGGACTGCGACAGCTTTAACCCTTTAAAGACGGAACGTGTATGTTTTATATAAGGACTCAGTGCGTACCGCGCTGTAAACACTGTCCACTTCGGTTATAACAACCAATTTCTTAATGTTTTATAAGGCAAAAGTTGCTGTTTGTTCTGAGATCCGTACAAAACACATAAACGCAATGTGTGCACCACGTAGAGTTTTTGAATGTTCAACCGGGTAGTACGTAAACCTACCGCTAGGCTTTAAAAGGTTAAACCGGCCTTCAGCCCAACTAATTAACAATACCAGCACAAATCAAAGGGTGATGTGTCCAAATCAAGTTCAACCTCCCTTATTTTTCTTAGGCCTTCATAGCAGCAGTTTCTAAGTCCAAACAAAAAGTGGCTCTGGCTGAGCATTCCCTCCTACCAGACCATTATGAACAGGAAATGTATCCGTAATACAGCGAGAAGCACGTACAGTTACGTCTCAAATAACTGTAAGTCTATAAATAGCTGAAACCCTATTGTACTTCCGTCTTTATCAACTATCTGAGGCAGAACATGCCATCAGCACTTGCTAGATTACGTAAATAAGCACAGTAAATATTTCAGTAATTTTACTTTCATCTGCAAGTAATCTTCGGAGGTAGATGTTCCGATAAAATTTTGTATAAACCTGGTTAATAGTGGCAAGCTACCTTGCTAATTACTGCAGCCAGTTTATAAACCCTTTCACATAAGGACATTAAATTATCTGACAACTGTCACTAGTCACAGCCGATCCCAGTGGCCGCGCGGTCTAAGGCGTGAGTCTACGGCCGCTCGCTTGCTGGAATTGTGGCTTCGAATCTCGCCGGGCGCATGGGTGTCTGTTTCTTGTCAAATAGCGGTCTCTGCGTCGGTCTGATCACATGTCCAGAGCAGTCCTACCGAGTGTGGTGTGTCTGAGTGTAATCGTGACGTTTTGACAGCGAAGACGGCCTAAAGACGGCCTAGCCCACTAAGGGCTACCGCGCCCTGGAAAAGTAAAAAGTCGCTGGTCACATCCCACTGACTCGCCTAACTTCTAAAACTCAAGGCGCGCAACGAACGTGTTTTTTAGACGTGACACGTGTCTGCGAGCCAAAGACAGCCATTTCCAGCACATTTGTTAATACGGTGAGTGCAAGCCTAATATTAATTGCAACACATTACACTAAAAAGCTTGAACACTGACTCATGGAAAGCCGGATTAGCGGTGCTGCTTGCCGTCTCGCGAAAACGGTCTGAGTGAAGGTTAATGCGAGTTGTCACATATAATAACGTACGTAGGTACAATACTAGATTTCTATACTGATGCGGCAATTCTTCCTCATTCCAAACAGAATTTCTGTCTGCTGCTCTCAGAACAGGATAATATTTCTCTTGATGGGATGAACTATTTAAGGATCCTTTCAAAACTTGACAATTTGTAAAATTTTCAATAGCAATCTCAACCTCAAGAAAGTAAGTCTAGACACACACTTCAGTCTCCTGAACATCACTAGCCCCATGTACATTCTGCAGCCGACAGAGTGGGAACTTGCAGCACATACAATACTCTTCCTGAAATTCGTTTATGCCCCCCGCGGGATTTGAACCCGCAATCTCAGCAAGCGAGTGGCCGCAGACCCACGCCTTAGACTGCGCGCTTATTGGGATCGGCCTGCAGTGCTTTCGCGCCCTAAATTGAACGCATTACCTTCATTCAGTAATCAGTGCAGTCAGCCCTACTTACACGGATCTAACACATATGGGAACCCACCTACTGCTTTAGTTTGTAATAACTTAGGCTTTGTTCTGCTGTTGCTTTGATAGTACAGCAGCGCTTTCCAAATGGTGGTACACATACCACTGGTGGTGCACGGAGAGTCGCCTGGTGGTGCGCGAAGAAATTTAGGAATTATTTTTTCTCAATAATTAGATTTTCCGAAATGGTAATTGCATATCAAAATTGTTTTAAATGTGTTGAAATGTAAAGAAAAACATTTATACATTGAATTCCGAAATACTATTTCATTATTCGAATATAAATACTCTCCTCTGTCGTCTAATCGCGACTGACGACCGAACACTGTACGTTTCTAGACGTCGAACAGCGTGTCAGACCAAGAGAACTGAGGACCCTAGAGTGTCTTGGTTATTCTTCTTTATTCTTCAATTAAGTCTCTAACCAAGGTCAGTACTAAGGGACAGTTTTGCAGAGCTGGATCCAGAACAGTACAGGTCATAAACCCTTGCAAACTCAGCGTCTGGTTGCACTACTTTGAGGGTGGAATGTGAAGTGTCAGGCAGTAAATATTTTGCGAAGGAGACAAGCCCACACCAACTAACTTAAAATTCTGCCCACTAGGTACAGCACCAAGCAAGAGAGCAGTGCAGTACCTATCTGTATTTTTCTAAGAGATCTTACTGCCAGTTGGAAACAAGTACTAAGCATGTGCAGCGGCTAAGTAATGTTTAATCTGAATTATCTGACTTCAGCGCAGAACTTATATCAGCCAATGTTACCAGATATATAAAAAACCAAACGAACCACCTGCGAAGAAACTGCCTGCAGCTGCAATCGGTCTTCATACTCGCTGCTAGTCCTGCGCCACCAAGAATCACACGTGTCTCTCGCTAAACGTTACCAAGGTGAGAAGTGCAAGTCTCCTGGTTACACGTTACTCACATCACAAGGTTGAGCCTCCTCTTACACGTTACCAGATCGGAAGTCTCCTGCTACATGTTACCATGGTCTCAAGTGAAAGTCTCCTGTTGCGCATTACCCAGGTCTCCAGTTTAAGTCTCCTGCTACATGTTACCAAGGTCTCAAGCATAAGTCTCTTCTTACACATTACCCAGGTCTCAAGTGTAAGTCTCCTGCTACATGTAACCCAGGTCTCAAGCGTGTCTCCTGTTACACACTACCCAGGTCTCAAGTGTCTCTTGTTCACCGTTGCGTCCCACACAAGTGTACGTTCCTGAACTAAATTTTTAAATATTATTCACACAAAATTCATGCCTCTAATGGTTAAAGGTATCATGCTTTCTGCTATGTGTTTTATATAAATTCTACAAAGGCACGGGACTTCTTGAACAGTCGAATACAGTAAACAGAAAAGCTTAATTTTTCACACTCCGTACTGTTATGTCGGTTGCTGGTAATGGTTCCGTCTCCCAGTTCACAGGCGCAACAGTAATTCGGCTGACTTGCAGCTGACAACTCGCCTCCTTTTCCTTTTTTACGACGTAATCCTCTGACGCAAAGGTTTGGAAAGCCCTGAAGAATGAGACTCACGTTACGTGGCAGCAGTAAGGGACGGACACCGTGGTCATCCGAACTGTACTCCTGCCTCACGTTGGGGACGTACGAGATTAAAATGTCGACCCGCAGACAACTTATCCTGAGGTTTATTGTGGTTCGTCAGGTCCTCTCGGCAAATGTCGATATATTACCCCCATCAGCCTATTCCCGCTTCTTTCCACGTCCCTCCCAATTCATTATTCACTAATACTGTCATTAGGCATTATGGTTGCAACTACCAACAGCTCGCGAAATAAACCATAAACGAACAAACGAGTAATGCATCTAATTGTTGGGTTTTTACGTCAGCAATGATAAACCATCCAGGTTTTCGCGTCAGATATATGGGCCTACTATCCTACAATTCGAGCACAACAACAAATTTCTTCGTATGGATGGGTACAAAATCTGCGAAAGCCAGCCTTTACTCACGTCAAATATCGTGACTGACTCATTTTGCTTCAGCAGAAGTCGAAACTGTGTCAGATTCTCAACTAAATTCAATTAAAATGTCCATTGCTTTCGCGTTAATAATACAACATATCCGAAGCGGAATAAAAAATACACAGCCAGCTTAGTAACGTTCTCAAATGCAGCTCGATTTATCTCACTTCTACAGTACATAACTCCCCATTTAAAATTTTACCACTGTTTCCAATGGATGGGTACACACAATCATCCCTATTCTCACTATCTCGCAGCAACCCGTACCTTGCCTGCACACGACGCTGCACGCTATCATTACCCTCTGGAATCGCGTCTGAGGGTGGATTACGCCATTCGCACCCCCCACCCACGACCTTGACTACATTACGCTCCAATGTTTATTTTCCACTAGCAGCCATTTTTAGTTCGGTCGCGATCTATAAATAGCAAACCCGGTCTCTGCTCGGCTCGCAACGGCACGGCTTCGGGTCCCTGGACTTCAACGGCACGACACGGTATTCGCGACACTGCTGCCAACACAACGTGCATTCAGCTACTCTATTTTCCCCGCTGCTTTTTAGTACCGTGTTTGCAATGCTCAGATGTTTGTCTCAGACCCCCGATTTCAATTGTAATACTCTGAAAAAGATAATCCTGCATAATGTTATGCAGGCTATATATTCACGTCATTAAGATCCCGAAACACCGAGCATACCTGTTCGTTTATTTAGCGTTTTCTAGCTTTCATATTGGCAGACAGGGAGGTCTGGACTGTGGAGATCAATAGCTGAGGCAACGCAAGGTTGCTGCTGTCGCTAGGTGGTCCACAAGACTTCACGAGGCTCAACAAAATCCACTCATTGCAGGACAGACTCAAAGAATGGGGCTTCCCCATTACCGAAACAAAAACAAAACATATATCCCTTGTTATCCTAGCCTCAAACGTACTGTCGGCGTACTTAAAACCATCTGAAGCAAATCGTAAAAAAGGCCGTGCATACCTCACACAGTACACCGCATTGGCATTACGAAGACCAATCGGTTAATGTTGTTTAGGGAAATATTTCTTTAAACCCAGAATCATATAAATACACTGTGGACGAAAACGGTTGTTCTTTTGAATGCTAAATCAGGTGGCACTTTAATGGCTAATATTAACTGCAGCACTACTTGCCGAACCCACGTAAATGCTGGTTTTTTCCACCTACTCTTGACGATCATGGTATTTACGATTTATGCCGCCATTTTTAAATAGTTAATTCAAAAACAGTCCTATCTCTGGGTAAAGCACCATTCTTGGAGAGTTGGTCAAGAAACTCACCGCTTGTATGAACACGGAATTTCATTATCACGACGTACCCACGACTGGACATTACCCTGGATAAGCTGAAACACACAATTACCACACGACGCTGCGCAGTATCCCAGAAGAGCGCAGATGTCAGCTGAATCCAGTTTACACACACATCCAATTTATTTAAGATCCATTTACTCCCATCTCCGCCTCCATCTCCGAAGATTCCAACATTCCGTATGCAGTTCCCAACTCTCCATTACCTCTCATCAACCATGCACTCTGATGTGGTCACTCTAATCACACTCCGCAATGCATACACAAGATACTACTTACCCTTGAACCTCTCCGCCAACTGCGTGCCAAATCACACCCCGTTTCGTTTACAGAGTGTCAAGTAATAACTTGCGCAACTTTTTTTCTTAACTTTCCGCAATCATGCTTCACCAACAAAACGTGGAGGCGAATTAGCACCAAACTTCTTCTAAAACTGAATAGAACTGCCACCAAAATTTTCAATTTGTTATAAGACGTGTATGGCGAAGGCCACACTCTCACAAAAGTAACTTCATGGATGCTTTGAGGCCTGCTACGCTCGTATGGTGCGGTGTGTAACTGCCGATGGAAGTTACTGGGAAGGGGATAACATGTAAGAAGCAATAATTTCATCAATAAAGTGCTTTTTTCAAAACTAGTCACGCTATTTAATAGCAACAGCTCGTAAGACGCTACTGAAGATGTGGCTTTCTCTATTCTCCCGTTACTTCTCCTCCTCTCCTCGCCTCTCAAAACACCCACAGTCAGTCATTCCTGTGTGACGTACCTCATACATAGCTGTTTCCACTACAAACTGGTGTTTGCTTTTCCACGTAATGTTCACGCTACAGCCGTTGTCGAGGTGCGAAATCTTAACTCTGGATACTATTTCGTTTCGTAGTCCTTACCTCTTCTACCTACTCACAGGTGTCGAGGTTGTTTTTTTTATTTTCACTTGATCACGCTCAGACACACCACAGTCGGTATGACTCCTCTGGACGAGGGATCGGCTCATCGCAGAGACCTTTACCTGACAACATACACCCTGTACAAGACAAACATCCATGCCCCCGGTGAGATTCGAACCCACGATCCCAGCAAGCGCTCGGCCGCAGACCTACGCCTTAGGCCGCGCGGCCACTGGAATCGGCCTGGACACTACGCAACAGCATAATGCTCCATATGCTTAGTGAGCCAGGGCATCGTTGTCACTGTAGTGACCATACAATGGGCCCTACAACCGCGGCAAGGACAAGCGATTTTTATCGTCTTTGAAAACGTCGACTGGCTCTGGGGCCCACACAATGCGTACCGAGGACTGCTTGCGGGATTAAAGCGGCGGTGACGTGAAGCTGACCACTCACCTTCGTATTGTGTCCAGATGGAAAATGCGTGGAGCTATACCTCCACCCACCCACATGCCTTCATAGCGTGCACAAGAAAACTTTACCTTTACCGTTAACAGCATAAAGCTCTACATTTTGCACAGACAGTGTACTTAAAACGTTTCGCCTGATTCTCAGGGTAAACAGAATCAACCAACTGCTTCCTCATGGAGATCCAGTGTTGACTGTGAGGTAAACCTACTCTTTTAATTGCGTATTGGTGTGAACTTCACGTTTCAACGCGTTAAGATGCTACTTATCCTACAGTTGTAAATCTGTAATAAAATGTACATCATTTGGATTAGACCTGGCACGGAGTTGGAATTAGCACCAGTTTTTCTCATACAATTTTCACGACTCCCGCTGCATCACAGCACACGACGTCTTCTTGCGCTCTGGCAACGAGAAGTTGCAAAAAAAAATTCGCCCATTACGCTTCGCCATATCTGCCCGTCTGTCCGCCGCCCAAAGGATTTCTGTCGAACTTCATACTGGGGCCCTTTTCTAAGATATGTCGATACACTGCATTTTTGGTAAATATCATACTACAAAATAGGGCACTGTCGTGAAGAGCCAAACTTGCTTGTGGGGTCGTCTAGTGCGCGTAACTCGCTACGGGTTTAGTGCAGCAGAAAAAATAAGTTGCGTACGAACGCTTTAGAGAAAAAATGAGATCACACATGTATAGCCAATGCAGTTTATCTGTAAACATTACGAGATTAAAGATATTTAATCAAGTGGCAGCGACAACTTGGATTACAAACTCTACTCGTGCGTTATTTTTTTCATTTCTGTCAGTAATTCCACAGTAACAGAAGCACAGCTAACATGAAGTACGGATAATCCATTCCGTGATTTAAACTGACAGGCACACATGGTAACATCCCACGGTCCACTTGACACTTGTCTCTATGTAAACAGCAAGTTCATTACAGAATTCTCGAATTCCTGACCTACAGCAACTTCGCCATCTTAATCCGGATCACATTTCGCAACCAACTCCATTTCAATATTATCCTCATATTTAACGTTTCCCAACCCAAATGTTAACATTTATTTTGTGTTTCCTCAAATACACCTCTCAATTAACCGTTCGACAAAAAATGAGTTAACTGGCTTGATTAGATGCGCAAAAGTTGTAATTTTTTAAAAGCGTTTCTCGACCCTTCTTCATTTAACCCTTTAAAGACGAAGCGTATCTGTTTTATATAAGCACTCAGTGCATACCGCGCTGTAAACACTCTCCACTTCGGTTATAAAAACCAGTCTCTTAATGTTTTATACGGCAAAAGTTGCTGTTTGTTCTGAGATCCGTACAAAACACATAAACGCAATGTGGGCACCACGTAGAATTGTTTAATGTTAAACCTGGTGGTACGTAAAGCTACCGCTAGGCTTTAAAAGGTTAATAACCCACAGCCTGTAAGGTTAGAGTACGTGTAAAAAATCTGCGAATCTCCTCAATGGGTAATTTTATCCGTTTATGTCGTTTGCGCTTCATATTTTCTAACGCTGAGCAAAACCAACCCTGTTTTACTACCTGGGCATGAAGCCTAAATTGCCTGGCAGTAGGTTTCTTAGCGAAGTCTTGGTTCGTTAAATACTCAGGTGCGTACGTTCAGTTACGACTGTTCATCCGAACCCACCTTCCCCCTCTTAAATTATAATAATTAACTCTTTGAAATATGAAATTCACTTCAGTGATACAAAAAAGTTCAGTACCTGCCTAACAGAAAACACTGTGTGACAGGCGACTCAACTCTTCAGGAATGTGACGCCGTGTACAGCGGTAAACAGTCACCCACATTTCGTAGGAACTTACTGTCTCCATTTTCAAGGCCGTCCAAGGACAGTCCATAAATATATACCAATCTACACAACGTCATATCCCACAAGACTCGGAATCTGTAACAATGCTGTGCCAATCTCAAAATCTCATACAGCGACTGCGTTACAAAAGCAAAGAGATTAATAATGTTTAAGAAAAATATCGTCATTTATCCTCAAAATCACAAAAAACGCACAACACACTATGCGTGAAAAGCGCGGCTTGTCTAATGCTAAGGCAAGCGGTACACGTGGCGACAACCGTGCTTTAAAAGGTTAAACAAATATTCGGAATTACTTGTTGAATTGTAGATTTCAGTACCACTACGGTGATAATACAGGGTTAGTCAAAATTATGTTAACACTTAAATTGTAGGAACCATTTATTCACAAAACATACATGATCTGTGCAAGATGATTTACAGGACGGTCTCAACCTGTTCGCCGTCATGTTTAACACACAATAACCAGCGAGCAACAGTACCAGTGTTAATCTGTCACCCATGACGTACGTCTATCTGCAGGAGAAAAATAATCCATTAGTGTTAACATAATTTTGACTAACGCTGTATATTAACGGAAGCAACAGAAATCCTGAGAGCTTGTAAACTGCGAAAACAAATATGAAGCAAGGTGTGATAAGGATGGGACCCACACGAGCCACGTGTACAGCGCATCTTATCACAAGACAGTGTGCGTCAGTCCGCTTCGTTTGCGTTACTCTGAACTGAAAACAAAATTACCGGTTCGAAGAATACGACGGGGCATTGGTTTTTTAAGAAGACATTGAAAGGGTTCTCTTATAGAACACCACACTACTGTAAACGAAAACGAAGAGCAATAACCTGTCTGTGCTGAATTAAGCGACACCACATGACGGCATATAAGGGAAAGGAAGTACAATTCTACGTATTCTTCACTTCAGCACTTGGCGGTGATTGCTCAGCTACGCCCAACCACTTTGCTCCAAGCAATAGAGCTTCCGGTACACACTGGTTAGAAGACTGGCTGGGAGCCTGTGGCTACCGAGAAGAGAAATATCTGAGGGACACGGAATACGTCCAGCCCAGAGCCCAGAGCCTGATCACTATACTGACTGAGCTATTCACTGGCTTCAGAACCTCAAACCTCATGAAACACAACGTATCACTTAACAGGTGTCAGGACACTCCTCCGTCCGTCTGTTTACGGTGCGCATCACAATCGCCCTCGTTCTATTTTCGTCCACTGACAGTTCAGACACGTGGGACGCTGAGGCTGGCTGATTCAGCCGAGTGTTTGGGGTGGGGAACGGCATTAAATGTTGTCCACAATCACATACCTTCGGGAAACATGCCCTCCCTCCTCGCCCTCCCCGCTCCAACAGTACACGCAAGCTTCCAATTAAAATACGTCTATAAATAACGCAATCGTAACCAGTCAAACTCGGCGGGCTGTTTACTAGCTCAGTTTCTTTCCCGGCGAATATGATAAGCTGTCAGGCAAGAAAGGACGTGTCCCTACACTCGACACGTTCCCTTCAGTGCGCAACGCGGATTCTGACTGCACGGAAAATACCGCACGATTCCTGCGAATTCCCTTTCCCTACACGTAACAGGTAAAAATGTCCCCGCGCTGAATTACGCGTCATGCAGTACGACATATGGGGGGAGGGAGGATATAAGCTACAGGCATTTCACTTCGGCACTCGATGGAAATACACTTCTACATCCGTCCGCTTTACAAGCAGGGAAAGAACCGCCGGTACCTAGGGTAGATGTGTCCCCCGGTACCTAGGTTAGATGTGTCCCCCGCTACCTAGGTTAGATGTGTCCCCCGATGCCTAGGTTAGATGTGTCCCCCGCTACCTAGGTTAGATGTGTCCCCCGGTACCTAGGTTAGATATGTCCCCCGGTACATAGGTTGGATGTGTCCCCCGGTACATAGGTTAGATGTGTCCCCCAGTACATAGGTTAGATACGTCCCCCGGTACCTAGGTTAGATGTGCCCCCGGTACCTAGGTTAGATGTGTCCCCCGGTGCCTAGGTTAGGTATGTCCCCCGACGCCTAGGTTAGATGTGTCCCCCGGTACCTAGGTTAGATGTGTCCCCTCGGTCCCTAGGTTAGATGCGTCCCTCGGTACCTAGGTTAGATGTGTCCCATAGTCTGGGCGTTGTGGACAAATGAAAAAAATCGCTGTTCCTGCCGCTAATCGAACCCCGATTGCCAGAAGTTCAGTTCGTAGCTTACCCTTCTGCATAATCGGCGCTGGGTTTATTTTCAGTGTAAATCCCCAAAAACAAAACCATGTTTTTCATAAAGTGAGTCCATATTTTAATGTTAAAGAGAACTATATGTTTTAAGCCGTGTTATTGCATTTTTGTACCCAAAAAGCATGCTTTTAGTTTATAATGGTTTGGCGAAACTTCAGATTTCGTCACACAGGTTTCACAGACATTAACAGTGTTAAGACCACTGATCTAGCATATCTGGGAGGACTGATGCGTGTAATCAGAACAATGCACGATACTCCAGCATGTTCTGTTTTACGGTATGTTATGTTCACTGAAGTATGATCTTAAATGGCTCGCTCTGTATTTCTCGCTTAAATTACACAGCATACACAAAAAGTATATTCACATTATACTCACTATTTTGCGCAGTCGATTAGCTGGTATTCATTTGACCTTTCAAAACAAGCCTGAACCCCTCTATCTTTCCATAATATTTCCGTGTGTTCATAGAATTCCTGAAAGAAAGATAAAACAACAGTTACTCAGGGAACACATTACTATACACTGTCAAAAAAAAAAGAGGGATTGTGAGGTTATTCCGCTCTGTAATTAACTGTTCTTTATAACAATTTTTTCCTCAGGTGCGACAGCCCTGATGGGGCCTGGGCCTCCTCGTGGTCCAGGCTTCGCGATCACACTCAGACACACCACATTCGATAGGACTCCTCTGGACGAGTGATCAGTCCATCGCAGAGACCTCTACCTGACAACACAAAAACACAAGAGACAAACGTCCATGCACCAGGTGGCATTCGAACCCACGATCCCAGCTAGCGCCCGGCCGAACGCCCACACCTTAGACCGCGCGGTCACTGGGTTCGGCTCTTTATAAAAATACGAATGAAGAATTTACTAGGGACCGCAGGAAAGGGATGCAGTAATGGCGAACAGTTAAGAACAATTACTTCAATTGTTCTTAGAAGTTCGTGCTAAGTCCATTCTTCAACTAAGTTTTAAGGGGAACTTCAACCCTTTACAGCAGCAACTACTTGAGCATTCAGAAACTCTTACATTTTGTGTATTTATGAGTACAGTGTTATCTGTAAAAGAAACGGAATTATTTCTCCTGGTAATTAATACCTTCAGCGTTTTCTGTGCGGTAAGAAATTAGTTCTCATACGTTAAATGCATTAACTTCATGTTTGACGGGCCAATGATATCAAAACTTGTTTGCACTACTGCCGGATCTGAATACATGAATGTCTCATACTCTGGTACGTGGGATATTAAATATCTATCGCACTTCTTTCAATTTCTTCTCATCGCTCTTTAAAATTCCAAAGGCATCAAAACAAAACGCACTCCGACCGTGAAACACTTAAGCACAATTGCAGCTACCTGAAAGAAGATACTAACGACACGTAGTCACTCGCCGGTAATTAATAACGAGTATAAGAATACACCAGCAGAATTATGGCTTGATTAGCACAGACCTGTCGCTCACTTCCTTTCGCTCTTACCGGATGGCCTCCGGCACCTGCAGCCTTAGTCACAGTGGCAGATGTCTGCAGAACAGATGCAAATGTCATGCAGACATCAATACTGCGGCCAGAATAAACAAGACGGGCAAATGTACGTATAATGAAACACTGAGGCGCGTTCGCGTAACCATTGTTGCCACGGAAAAGCAATAAGTATTACATATTCTGTGTGTGCGTCTGCAGCCTTAGTTATCCAGCATGCAAAGAGCATGCGCCGCGTTACACTGTCATTTGTCGGATGTCTGGCTGTATCATATTTTTCCACATTATCTCATACACCGCAGGACTTCAAAAAAAAAATACTAGCTATAAAGTGTGTCTCTTGATTTTCTCTAAAACTTTCGTCTGAAACACTTCCCATCCTAAGAAATACTGTCATAAATTTACGTAAGTATTCGTGCAAAGAACCCATTATTCTTGCCGGATTTTAATCAAACTCGAATTTTCTCGACAGACTTTCGGAAAACACTAAATATCAAATTTCATGAAATTCCGTCCAGTGGGAGCCGAGTTGTTCCATGTGGGCGGGAGGACGGACGGACGGACATGACGATGCTGACAGTTGCTTTTTGCAATTTTGCGAAAGTACCTAAAAAATCTGCCAGTTGCAAGATGCGAAATATCATTGTTGCACTTATTTATTTTACACACGTTTGTAAAAGCATGCATTTTTTGTTCCTCTGCTTTGGTCTAAGAATACTCATCAAAAAATATCTGGGACATATTTCTTTTAAACTACTATCTGTATGTAAGCAACAGCCATGCAGCACACTTGACAACATCTGTTGCCGCATACTGGAGAAGCAAAGTGGCACGTTGACTCAGTCGCGAGTACGATGATTCTGCCACCGTTCCAATGCAAAAGCATGTTAACAGCGTGCCGCAAACTGCTGCAACGTGCCGAAAATGAAGCCGCCTCCTTGCCATGCATTCCTATGGGAGGTGAGGCATGGGTTTATGGCTACCACACTGAGACGGAACAAACAGCGTCACAATGGAAGACGCTGTCGTCACCTCGTGAAAGCCAGTCAAAAACCAAGATAATGCTGATCGCTGTCTTTGATGTTGTGGGTTTGGAGCATTAAGACTTTCTTGTCAAACGCCAGGACATGAAACTGATCATTTACAGAAAGGAATGCTCTGTAAGGCCTTCGAAATCAAGTTCGTCGGAACGGCTCCACAAATGCTCTTCCGTATCTTATTTCTGCACAATCAAAATGCGCCATGCCCAAACGGCAAAGCACAGTGCTCCAGTGGTTCTGCAGCCGCCGTACTCACCAGATTTGGCCCCCTGCTCTTGACCAGGCTGAAGATCGCCTTGAAGAGGCGAAGATTTCAAGACGTCGCGGAGATACAACTGAATACGACACGACGGCTGCAGACCATCTCGAAACATGCGGTGAAAAGTGGTAAGATCGCACGAATCGTTACATATGATGTGAAGGATCGTACTTCGAAGGAGGCAACTCAGAGTATCTTTAACGTGCCTCAGTTGTCCCACAACAAATTCTTTCCCAGATCTTTCTCACCAGCCCTCGTATGTACTTGTCTTTTCTAGCTCAGTTTCTTCGTGTTTACCCCCTCCTTTCCTCCACAGAAAAACGGAAAAAATAATGCTTTTGAGACCACTACGCTGTGCTCACCTTCCTCCCAGACTTCAACTTCAAAACCAGCCCACCGATTTTCACAGAACTTGGTACGAGCATTATGCCTCTGGATGATACCTCAAAGCTGTACTTTGATTTCCTTACAATCAGTAATAACAACATGGCGGAAGCGCGACCCTGTAAGGCTGCAACGACACTAGCGTCACTTGTGTTTACGTCCTCAAATAACGCACATTAGCAGGCGTTCAAAGAATAGCAACTTTCGTCAACGTAATATCTTTAGAACGTAAATAATCAACGTGATGCAAAAGAGAGTAAACTGTCTTTACTTCTTAATTTGATGGCGATAGCTAAGGACCCACCGGAGACACGGACGTGAAATTACATACACAGGCGACGGCAAACATACCCAGGGATGCACAAATCCCGAGGGCCAGATCACCCGAGCGACTAGATTTTCTACGATGGCGCCTAATATTTCTGGGTCCCTAGTATGGAACTTCACGTCACCATCCTTCTGGCGCCTGGAATTTTGAGGTGGCTCCTACATTCTGGGAAAAGTTCTGCACTCCTGAACATCTGTACACAATATACGCAAACATAAACTACTGTTTGCAAGCCAACACTTCCATTTACAGACATGATAATGATGCAAAGCTTTGAGGTTACTTCCCGGAAATGTAACGTTTACGGAGTCTGCTCGGAAGCAGTTGTAAGTTGTTCACAGAAATACAATAAAATAATCCTAATAGGCATACTAGTAGTTATGCGGAACTATAAAACTATGCAACACGATGATAAGCTCAAAGTTCTCCGAACTCCTTCCTTCAACCTCCTTTTGTCCACTTGTACACCCACCAAAAACATCTCGTGGTTTTTCATTCACGTCACCACAGTTTGTATGAACAGCCTCCACACAGCTGTCTTATAATATAATTAGAACTGATGTTCATTCTTTCGTAATTATTTGCGGCCAGAAGCCTCGAGGTATTCCTCCAGTTCAGGAAATGACATGTCTGTTTGTACGAACTAAACATTCGTTGTTCGGTGATATATTCCCTTCATCCTTAAGCATCTACTGTGCATGTAAGGTTTACATTTGTGTGTACCGGGCGAAGAAAGGGTATTAACGCCTGCAATTTAGAAAACAGGACACTATACCTCATCAGGTACTGCAGTTCGCTATTAATCGGCCGCAAAATTCCACCATCAGACACGTCGTTCCGGGGCGAATTTTGCGTAACCGAAGGGGTCTAAGAACCATAGTTTAGGAGGTAATACTGTAAGATGAAGTTGTTCATGTGCCATAAGGGCCAAAAATAAAGGTCTACAAGAGTATGTATCTAAAACTGGGGAATTTATATGTCACTCCCTGTTTTTAACAGCACGAAACAATAACGGACAATTTACACGAAGATTACAAATTTACAGTAGGAACCAATAACCAAAATACTGGGAATCACTAACGAACATTTCATCTGCTACAGCCTGGTCATTAAGCATTATACAGCAAGAACAGTCGTTCTCACTTTAACGAACAAAATGAAAATCATAAATGAAATATCAAGTATAATTAATGACTGGAAATGTTGAGACGCAAAAATACTTGGCATGTGAAAGAATTCACAAATTTAAATGACCCTTCGCATAAGAATAGACGGTGTTGACAAATCCAGGACAAGAATCTTACGTGGGTAATGGAGGTATGTGTACACCGCAAACAAAATGGAATAATAAGCAAACTGATCCCTGTCGATGACCGCTTTTCCAGCTTCCGCTCAATGAACTGTTTGCGAGCGTTCTTCCATACCGATACTCCTGTTCAGCCTCCGTGAAGTTCTGCTCCCACATTCCTGATACCCGAGTCCACACTCCACTGCAGGCACTGCTTTTCTGTTGGACACGTAACATGGAAAACATTCGGGGCTGTTCTCTAAGCCCGTTACGTCGGGAATGATAACTAGTAGAAATGAAGCAACGAGAATGTTTTTTTTTCGTCGTTCTTAAATTGTATAATTAACGCGAAATGTCACTAATATGTTTTAGAACTATTTCCATTGTACCAGATCACACAGATACTACGTTTCAAAAACTGTTTGCGTCTTCAGGTGTTGAAACGTAGCGTGTGTGATCTGCAAAAAAAGGAAATAGTCCTAAAACATATTAGTGACATTTCGCATGTGACACCTTTGCAAAACATCTTAGTGTACTGTATAATTAACCCTTTTAGAGCACAGGTAACTATACGTACAGTGCGATTTAACACTAAAAAACTCTGCATTCTGCCCGCAATGTATGTGTATCTCGCATCATTCTCAAAACAGTTATCACTTCTCTAAACAGCAGTAACAGACTGAAAAACATCATGGTGACTGTGCAGTTTATTTAAAACACGAACTCAGTTTTAGAGAGAATTTTCATGTTTCGAAGGCTTCGACAGTAGTGGACAAATATCATCAAATAAATTATACTCGTACTGTGGCGAAATCTGTGACAGAGGTGCAGTAGCCGTTCATTTGAGGCATTTAACCTTTTGAAGCTGCAACACTGAAGGGACCCGCCACGTACCTAAGCAGCCCACAGCTTCCCATCGACAATACATAGAAGTGGCCAAATTTCATCGCAATCTTGGCTTTATTTTCGTAGACACCCTGAATAAACTCAGTATCTGAAGTTTTCATAGTCCACTTGCAATGACGGCAGAACGTCGAATATTTTGAAACACGCACGCCGAGTTTTGTTTTACGACGGGGTCGCTAACTCAGACAACACAACGTCGGATGGCAGGATGACTCGCGAATGATGAAAAGGAAAAGACTGGACGGAAGCGATCGTGGCCTACTCGAGAAAATATTCCGATGACAAGTACACAATGTTACAGCTACACCAACCCGTTATGTGAACCTGAGTTAAAACTTATTTAACGCATGGCAATGGTCACGAATGCGATTACACCAAATACGTACTTGACACACGCTATACTTAACAGTACTTCAGACCAATTCAGCGCATGAATTTGAATGTCACCTCTATACTAGTGAAACACTTCATCGTCACTATCGTCATGACCAGCCTCCGATGTCCTGGCATAGGGAACGTTCCCTCGAAAACACTTCTCCTTCCTCCTCCACTACAAACAATCCATTTAAAACCGTACCCGCATTTAAAACACTGTATTTTAGATATCATTGAACATCGATTGTTCACAAAACACGGTGAAGTCAAATCGAATTTCTTTGAGTCCGAAGTACATTCTGTGACTGTCAGCACCAGGTTTTTTTCAGTGCACACGTACTGGATTTATTACTAATTACTAACGTTTACCCTGTCACATTTGTTCCGTTTTTAAAGGCTCCGCTCTCATCTAAATTAGTCTATACAATAAATTATTTATACTTCATCCCTCGCTTCCTCTAAGCCTTGCACCGTTTCTTTACAGTTGGTTTTCCTACTTGCATTTCAGTTTGTCCATAAACTTGCCTGTATTTTTCAATTCTGCAATCCTCGTAGAACTGATTTCTTCTTATGTGCTATGTATTCACTTATGTGCTATATATTCACTTACGTGCTGTGTATTCACTTACGTGCAATGTATTCACTTGTGTGCTATGTATTCACTTATGTGCTACGTATTCACTTATGTGCTATGTATTCACTTATGTGCTATGTATTCACTTATGTGCTGTGTATTCACTTATGTGCTATGTATTCACTTATGCGCAACCGTTTACACGGTAAGCGTCTGCCGTTGTGCTGAGTACACGCGTCAACCCTCCTAAGCCACTACAGAAACGCTGGTACACATCAGTCACAGCACACAGCGTCGCAACCCATGTAACAATAATCGTGACAGGATGAGAATGTCAAACCTCTTGACCATGAAACGACAGAGGCATATAAGAGATTCCGCCATGTCATCTAATAGAAACAGTGCCTGTTTTCATCACTTTACCCATCCTCTCTTTATTAGTAATACCGCCGATAGCAATGCCCATAAAAGCCTGGACAGGGCCTTTGGGTTCCAGCAGGTTGAAGCTCTCCCAAGATTTCTACACAATCAGCACATGAAGGTAATAATGTTGTCAACCATACGCACCGGCCGCCTTTACTCCCAGGAGATATCCCTGGTACTAATTTGTATTAAAGGCTTAGCTGATCCCAGGGCTATAATGCGGCCAGAAGGATTAAGTGAGTGAAAAATCCCATCGGGAATCAAACCCACGACCTTCCCGCTTGTAGCGCAGTGCCTCACCCACCTGCGCCACCGCGTATCCCAATACGACCGACAGTTAAAATAAAAAATAATCACCTTCCGAGCTATCAGAAACAGACGACGTACAGAACTCGTTTGCCATGCGTTGTGCCTGGAGAAATCACGCAGTCCTGACGGTTTTATTGTTCAGCAGTTTAAAGTACTGTGTCACTTGCCTTCGGATGTGACTTCCGCCCACCATACCTGTCGCCAGTGCATGGAAGGTAAGCAATGTTAACGTCCGTCCGTGATTACGTAACATCAGACAATCCTACGCATAATCGAAGTAGGGAGACTCACGACTGCGCTGTGAGACTTGAGGCTGATGGCCAAAATGTGGCACATTCAGGCTCGGTGATTTTGTGCCTCACGGCAAAGAAAGGACAGACATATTCCTACAATGGGGCGGGACGGACTACACGTAGAGGATTTAGATTGATTAAGAAATGTGCTAACACTTAGGCATATAGGCTAGGAAGCTATGAGGTATGGTTGCTGAAGGCATGTATGTTACAAAGCCGTGCAGCATGATCTCCGATTATCACACACACCGTCCAATCCGCGTACACACGTACATAAAACAGAGGCGATAAGAAGCGGAACGTCCCAATTCAGGTGGCCAAGACCCGTGTTCGTACCACTGGAAAGGGGACGTGCCACTGCACTCGTTATCATCGCCACACAGCCTACGCTGTGCAGACTGGTAACTTCCACTTCGCCCCCTATATTACCAACAACCCGTCTTGTCACATATGTTAAGGCGCTGCACCTACTGTACAGTACCTATCAATGGATATTTATACACACCACAGACAACGCTCTATCACGTGATCCATAAGAAGGCCATGACCCTCAGTCAGTTACATAAACCGATTATATTTTTATATTTATATTAATCAGCTTTATTGTCTGTACCCATATTTATATTTTGTCTTTTACTTTTTTTTAATATGTAATGGTCTTGTAACCCTCCATCAGTATAGCTATGATCCCTAAGGTTTGCTGTTAAGCGGAAACTTGTCGGATCGTAAATAAACATTTTATGAAAAGTGTACCTTGTTGGTTTTACTGTCTCATTATCCTGTACAACTTACAGCGGAGGTTTTCAACTCGCCTAATATGTCACGTCCAGTCCGCTTATGTTTTTATAATACTGTATCACCCTGTACAATAAAAGCAATTGCGGCCTACAGTTAATAATTTCAGTGAATGAATTCCAAACAAACGAATCTGTAACAGCAGATTTGTGGGTAAGAATGAATGCTGCGATGGGCAGAAAGTAAATCGCATTTTCAAAAATCGATACGAAAAGATTGTTGTCTTCTAGGTTGTGACACCGTGTAGTTTTTCAGGTGGCTATTGACGTCTTGAAGGAACACGCCAGTTCCACTTTCAGGGTTGAAGGAACAGATCCGAGATGACACCCAAGTCATTAGGCGGTAATGCTACTGACTGCATTGCAGGCGGTTCCCTCAGGCGACCCTTATAGATCTCGGTGTGACGCTCTGTGCAGGCTCTTGATCAGACACAAGACAACCGAGTTTTGTCCGAAGAGAACGGCTAGACGTGTAGAAAAATGCAGTGTGCTACGCGTGCAACAAAGTGCGTCCCTCCGTTTCTCACAAACAGCTACCGTCATAACCTCAAGGCGGTCGTCCTCAGTTGCTGCGGTCCGCACTCCAGTCGTGATCTGACATAGGCCTACTGCGGCTACGAGCGTTACCATCATCCCAGCCGTGCTGGCTTCGTTGCAAAAACCTGGTCTCCTGTAGCAGCAGTCCCTGGTGTGGGAAACGCAGCTGCTGCGGCGGGGTACGAACTCGGCATCGCCATCAGTCTTGACGCCAGGCTGCCACCAGGAAGTACTCAGACGACAGATATTCATTATCTCCTCCGTCACTGGTGCTTCTTGACGCAGCTTTATCCTCTGTATCTGCGGGGATGCTGCGCCTCGCAGGGCAGCACTTTGGTACACTGACGCCGTGGTCTTCCTTGGGCAATTCGGGCAACTTGGAAAAGGGAGGGGGCATTAGAGTGGATAAAAATGTGCTAAAATGCTAACGGTTATAGCACTGAATCAGCCCAGTCTGAGCTCTGTATTCTTCGAGGTTAATACGTTACCGCAAAGTTGTCATCGGATGGTGGTTCCGACAGTTCTCCGCTGGACGTATTTTCGTTCCTTAAGTTCTATTGGGAACCCCCGGTGCTGGCGTGTATTGAGGGAGAGATGGCTTCTCCGTCCTCTTGCTCGTCGTCTATACTTCATCTTCTCCGACGGACGTGGCCTTCTTCATGCGACCGTTGGGGAGTAGGGGTTTTAGTAACCAGTTACTGCCCTTCGGGTACAGGCTCTGAGCGCTGACGTTGGGTTCTAGGCGTCTCTTGTACACAGAACTGTATGGAGTTCAGTATTTGAAGTTGGGTGTTGGTGTAACACTCAAGTAGTTGCGTGCACAGCTTCGTGACGTTCAGTCACTGGCCTCTCTCCTAGTCTGTTCCGTATTTTCCCATACCTTCAGCCAGTACGTACAGTCTCCGTTCACCTTCCACAAGGCGCGACACTGGCCGACATTCTCGAGATCCACACAAAGTCTGTAACCATCCTGGCGTCGGTTGATTCTCTTATAAAAGCTTCGTTATCATCTGCCTAAGGTTTTCGGGACCAGTAGTTACCAGCGCTCAGCTAATATGACGTTTTATTCAGCCAAAATCCAGTCCAGTGGTCCGAAGTTTCCAAAAATCGTGCAGCCACCCCAAAATTCTATACGCCAGAAGAGTTACATGAGGCAAGTTCCATATTCAGGGCCCATAAATATTAGGCGCCACAGTACAAAATGTTCGACCGCAATGTGTGCACCCTCGGTGCAGTCAATCAACGCAAGTCATTCCTGAGTCAACGTCTCATCAATGCTTTCCCGGAATGAAATCTAGTCAACCCATCCAACCGAATCTGTCAATCAATAAAGCAATCGATCGATCGATCAATCAATCAGTCAATCAATCAATGATACCAACAAACCAAACAGCCAACTTGCGCCTCTGGCAACGTTAAATCACTCCTGCGTACAAAACACATTATAACCGTTTATAAGAGAGTTAGTTTTATTGCTATGGAATTTTACATTTATAAGGCAATAGTGAGAGTCAGAAATATCGTGAAGCTAGCTAGATGCAGGGATGTAGCTAATTTGGACATCTGGCGTACACAACTGTGCAGGACCGAAGGGGACAGGCGAGGACTGTAGACAGAGTTAGCACTAGTTAGAATGGGAAAGAGATATGCGGCTAGTTTGCAGCAAAAGGAACTTAGTTGGTCAATGTCAGGTTTAATGTGTTTTAGAAGTGTTTTCAGCTACAGAAATTTGGGAAGTTGACAGCTTTTGCCCATCATAACTCGTCTGGTAGGAGGTAACGAAGTCATACGCCCACTTTTGAACGTTACTTAGAGCACGGGGTTCACACGGGTTGAGTCGCAGGTTACGATCTCACGCCGTAGTCAGCCAATGGGAATCTGGAATTTAAAATTTCAACTTTTTGACCTATTAGGGATAGTCGAGGTAGGAAGATAGCCAATTAGAAGATGTAGGAAATTTGAGAGAGGGAGAAATTTTGAACTAGGGATACATCCGGTGGTTGCTGACGCCGGAAGAGACGCTGCTTGTATTTCTTAGTGGTCGGACGCTGTTTGTATTTCTTGGTGGTCGGACGCTGTTTGTGTTTCTTGGTGGTCGGACACGTTCAAAAAATAATACAAGCGAAAAGGTGATGAATTGATTCAGTGCCGCATCTAGAGATAAAGAAAAGATAAGAAATAAATTTAGAGATTCACTGTAAACTTTTCATTGGAATAATAAATAAAAAAACCCTGTGTAATCAGTGCTTCAGACCACTTAGATTCCCTGTAGCTAAGAGACATGCTCCACCGATTGGAAAAAGCTAGCGGGATAGGAGGAGCGGTTAGAACATACCTGGAATGTGTTAAATTGTAATCGACAGGGTGTCATTTTTCATACGAGGTCTCATGCTAGCGGCACACCGTACTACGACTAGCACCGTGTACACCGCGCACAACGACTTCAATATCATTCGAAGAAGTGTGTACACACCGTTGGCATTACATGGAAATTGGTCACATCTGATTTAAGCCCTTCTTCGTACGGGGAATTAATGCTGTACACACAAATCGACTTCGCCTGAGGGGCTGGGGGGAGACAGATTTTCAACTGCACACATTTGGGGCCGATGTCTCGTGACCTGACATTTGCACATCCAGTCACGACGTCATTCTTTTCTTTTTCTGTAACCGAGTGTTTGAGGCCTCTATAGTATTTTAACGGCTCTCAACAATTCAAATACGTATCTACACAATTGACCTACGAGTCGAAGACCTCCGCGTGAAAAGTCCCTACATTTCTAACATGAAAAACTGTGAACTTCTCCTCCCCCCCCCCCACATTAATTTCTAGATTTTTCATGAAATTTTTTATGAATGTTTTGACACCTGAGGCCATCCACACCCGTTACCTTAATTCCTGCAGTTGGTAATGGTAAAATAGTAGGCGTAAACACTTCTAGGGTAGAGCGACAGTACCGGTACTTGACCTAGGGACCTCAAATTATGCACAGTAACAGATCTGCAAGACGTAGACCCACGCAGCCTTTTATAACGCCCTCTTTCAGACTACAAACAACAAAGTGGAAGATACACGAAATATACATTAGCTTTCCGACTAATGGCGACATCGAATAAAGCACGTAAAAATGTCTGCCGACCCCTATTTAACTGCCCGCCCAATTACCAATTTTAGAAATTACAAGTCGAAAAGGGAGATAAAAAGGTTGCTTGGTACTTGGGTTACAAACAAAGACAAACGTTTGTTTTGAATGGTAAAGTGGTCATTCATGAAAGCAGCCCTGCTCTCTTGGAGCAAAGCTCAGGGAACGACCTACAACCCAAATAAACAAATGAAATGCGTTTTACGAGTTCACAGTCAAATATGTGTGTTAGTACATTACCTTATCGCAGCAAACAAACAACAGAATTTGATCTGATGCCAACATGTACAGTGGAAACTAAGGATTCGCGAAACAGCAACACAGCAGCAAAAATACTGATATTTCAAAGGGAATGAGGGACAACGGCGGCGGCGGCGGCGGCGGCGGCGGCGGCGGCGGCGGTGGTGGTGGTGGTGGTGGTGGTGGTGGTGGTGGTGGTGGTGGTGGTGGTGGTGGTTGTGGTGGTGGTTGTGGTGGTGGTTGTGGTGGTGGTGGTGGTGGTGGTGGTGGTGGTGGTGGTGGTTGTGGTGGTGGTGGCGGCGGCGGCGGCGGCAGCAGCAGCAGCACTGCTGCTGGACCGTGTGACATTCAAACAGAACACTTATGGAAAAAATGCAACAAAAAAGTTACACGGAATCTTACAGAACAAAATATCTCAATGGAAATTAAAAACGTTCTTTCATGGCACACTAGGACGTACGGTTATATGAACGGAAAGACTGTGGCTATAACCTAATAAACTAAAAAGTGCAACACGTGAGGTATCTTCAGGGGGTAAGGAGAGGTACGAGTCAGGGAGGAATGATACACTGGGGGAAGATATGGCGTTAATTCAGTGACAAGAAACCCTTCGCGAGGATCAACGCATCACAACCCGACAACCGGCGCTCAGTCACTCAATCAGCAAGGGAAGTGTTGGTCACATCATTCGGGATCTTGGATATTCGAAGGCGTGCGCCAGATGGGCTCCTAGAGCCTTACAGTCGAACACAAAACCGATGGAAGAGCCATTTCTTCCGAGCTGCTGGTACGTTTTGAAGTTGGCGGAAAGGCCTTCCTATTCCGGTCTGTTACAGCAGATGGAACGTGGGTGTTTACCAGCACATCGCCAATTACAGACGTTCCGCCATTATTTTTAGCAAAACATTATTCCTCTAATTAAAAAATTCGTAAACTTCACGGTAACCATTACATAAATGTATAGATGGATCCCCTGGCAACTGGTCGCGGATCCCTTGGGACCCGCGGACCACCCTTCGGGAACCACTGCTCTGAACTGTACTATAAGAATTGGCGCTAAAAACAGAGATTCACTGACTCCAACACAAAATCGTATCCAAAACTAAAACAGATCTGGCGTCACTAAACTGGGACACACAGGATGTCACAGTCTGGCCCCTGTTATCCAACAGGACAAGATAAAAGTTCAGTTCCTGAATATAATCCAAACGTGTACAGGGAACTTTAAGATGATATTAAAATGTACGCCTGCATTCAAGTACCTGTGTTAGAAACGGCTCTGTAAAGCACTCTCAGATAAACCGCATTACAATATTATAAACTTCCCAACCACCATCTCAACAAATTAAACTAATCGCATGGGACGGGAGTTAATCTTGAAAAGGCAACAGTCTCTCGGCTACTCACGAAATTACCTGTCCTTTGCGGCATCTGAACGTTCACCATCACGTTCACAGAAACCAGTCATTGGTCCCTGTCCTTAGCCAAATGTATGCAGCCCACAGTGCCGGCCTTAGCAAACGCGGGACCCGATTGCGATCCTTGTGGTGGGCCCCTAAAATTTATTGTGCACAGCAAAAAAGGACTAACATTTTAGTATATTAACGTAAATTAGTATTAAAAATTAAAATGGTTCATTTTTTCATTTTTTATTTACTTTTAATCAAGCAGTTAGTCAAGTATACTGTTCATTTAACTTCCTCCACGCGCGTGCAGCCCCCATAAAGGCGTGGCCCGAACGCGTCAAATCGGTCCAATCGGCCTAATGCCGGCCTTGGCAGCCGATATTCCACCACTGCATCTTCATAAAGATCAATTTTAAAATTACTGCCCCATATATGTCGGTGATGCAAACGGTCTCTTCTATTCACGTGGTGCAAACGAAACGTATCCCGCAATTCTCACATCTCCCATGCATACCAAATGTCATGCCCATGTCATCACCGTCATCGATGTGATATCTTAATACAACTCGCTAGTACTAATACGAAGCTGTCCACTACACGGCTTTCTCCATCTTCCTGTCAGTTCCTCCCTCTTCGGCCCGAAATATTCTCCTCGGCACCCCCATCTAGTGCCGAGGTTAAGACTGAGTGGAGCTATACCTCTACTCTCCCTACATGCCTTCATGGCTTCGACTTTGTCTTTTTTTTTAGCCTGTTCTCAGACACAGCACAGACTGTCTTGACATTTAATGTGTCATGATCGAGACTTAACACAGCATACTCCGTTCCTCTTGTAAAGTCTGTCCAGTAAGACACCAACCCGGAACGGCAAGGGCAGTGTCTGACAAGCACTCCCCTCATGTCGTTCTTCTGTCTGCATTACAATTAACCCACAAACACAGACCTTAGAAGGATTCTGATCAGCACTGCTCTGGCCTGAGGAATGAATCGTTCACACTCTCATCCACCAACTGCTCGCAACTTGTGAGTTTTTTTTTAGGTTTCCGCAGAGGTCTAGCTGGGGTGTCCCTTCGGGGATGTGACACCGGGTCACTGGGCAACAGTTCCTGGACACGGAACATCAGGAAACTAGTACACGTTGACGCGGCACTACATCCTAAAACGAATACAGCTGCTGGTCACCGGAATTGTAACAGACACAGCGTTTACTTCTGTTGTTTACAACTGGATATGTCTACACACATAGTGAACACTTGCACGGGCACAGTTTGGTCAAAGACACATGATGTTTCGCACGCTGGCTCTCCTTCTACCATCAGGTACAAGCACCAAACTTACTCTGTTCGGCCCGTTACACGTATCACATAAATGGTGTGTTCTTCAACCAAAACAGGGCAATGGAATATGTCCAGTAGAACCTTTAATCAGGTCAATACCACGTCGTCAACTTGGTTATTTCTTGTCTGCATAAAACAGGAGAGCGAACATATATAGATCTATATAAAAACATATATAATATTTTTGTAAAACACCTTATTTTCCTTTAGTTTATAAGCGTGTCCGCAAACTCTCGAAATGCCACTATTAGCTTCGTCGTGTCTGTCTGCCGGCACGGAACAACTCGACTCCCACTTGAAGGATTTTCATGATATTTTATACTGAGGGCTTTTTGGAAAATCTGTCGAGATAATTCAAACTTCACTAAAATCTCACAAGAATAACGGGTACTTTACCTGAAGACCTATGTGCATTTATATCTCGATAAATTCTTCTTAGAGTGAGAAATGTTTCAGACAAAAGCTGTAGAGAAAATCAAAACACATTTTATGCTCAATACATTCTTTACCGAATGGTAGACCCAGCCAGGCCACACATGACAATATAATGCGGCGCATAAAAGACGCGATATGCATGCCCGATAACTAACGCAAGAATACAGGCACACACTCATAATATTTAATACTTATTGCTTCATATTTGATTTATTCCGTCTGACCCCGCAAAATCTTTTACGGCAATACTGACAAAAACTGAAGAACTGCGCAAAGACGCATCTGTCATTACGATTTTTTTAGCCAAATTGTATATCTGAAGGAGATGATGAGGAAACGAATATTTTTAACTCAGTAGCGAGTACTTTATGAAGACCCACGTACGTTTTATTGTTGCCGGCGACATAAATTTAAAATAACAGTATTGCTGTACAACACTCAATATTTTTTATACAGCTTGACAGTGACATGTAACTCAACAATACAAACCGAATGCATTGCTGTGTTTCCGCTGCAGCAATGATTATGCTAACGCGCCACAATGTTACGTTTTACATACACCGCCTATCTTGTTAGGCTACCCATTCCAGTTTCCAGGATACACGAGCAGAAAAAAAAATAAATCAACATACAACAAATGGCTTAACATCCATCTCTGAGATTAGGATCTACTTACCGGTGGATAATCAAAGTCATGCTGTGAGGCAACATCTTGGATGTAATCCACTCGGTTCTGGTTGGCCGGATGCTCCAGAGCAATTGGTGGTGTCAGTGTGCTCATTGCACCCGTAATCGTCTGCGTAAGAGACAAATGACACTGTAAGTGCAACGTCCAACACGCGTAACAAACACAAACACACTGTAGCCACAGCAAGTCTGAAAGAAAGCTCAACTGCAACGCAACCAAACTGCAAAGCAAGCCGCTTCAAGGTAGCAACACACATGGTCCTCTGTGCATGAACATCTCCCATCTTTCGTAAGGTTCCGTTCTAACTGAGGTAAGTGGTCAACATTAGACCGTGGCCGCTTTACCCCCCGCCCCGGTGCAGAGTCCCTGGTACCTCCTCTACAGGAGGCTGGGTGGACTTCACAGTCGACATGGATATGATGGCACACAGAAGTACAGTCGAACCGGTTATAATGACATTGGGTTATACGACACCTCGCCAAGAAGTCGTATTTTCTATGGTACCAATTAATTCCTCAGAGTTAACTATAATATTATCCTCCTGGGTTATAACGAGACGCGTTTATGTAACGACACAAAATATTCAGTCCCTTTCAAGACGTTATAACCGAGTTCGAATGTACTTCTCCATGAACTGGAAATCTAACATCAGTTCTTTGGATATCCGACTCCACACACTGTCACTATTCTTGCTGAGCAACTCGACTTCCCACATCAGTCACTTAAAATCAGGAATGCTCCAATGAATTTATCAGTTTACTAAAGAACTGCTAACCTCCTCCACCTTATTGAAAGCATAATTTTGCCGGGCGAGTGGGTTTGCGTGCGTCAGCGAACTTGAAGACTATCCCGGCAGCAACCTAGCTGCTGAAAGGGTCACCTATGCCAGAAAGGTTTCGAGCGAGTTAAGAGATGTACCCGGGTCCTCCAGGTTAGGGTTTGGGACACGGGATCTGACGACACCGTCCTAGTATGTACGTATGTATGTATGTATGTATGTATGTATGTATGTATGTATGTATGTATGCATGCATGCATGTATGCATGTATGTATGTATGTATGTATGTATGTATGTATGCACGTATGTATGCACGTATGTATGTATGTATGTATGTATGTACGTACGTATGTATGTATGTGTATACACACACACATGTGTATATATATATACATATATATATATATATATAAACTGACAATCCCCGAAGTGTGTTTGTATAGCTGAGAAACTCAAGGCCTGAAACCGGCTGCCGTACAAAAAGAAGAAAGCACTGCTAAACATAATAAAACGGGAATGTGAGACACAAGTCCCTCAGTATCCACAATGTGTGCTCCAAGCACGTGTTAACATGATTAATGTTTTACGAAATATAAGCAACGTTTTGTGTTCTAAAGGGGCCAGGATAGAGCAGTCAGTTGCAGCCGTGCAAGTCCGAGGGTCATAACCCGACTCGTTTTCCCTCGGGTAAACCAAGACCTCGCTCTGCACTTGGTCTTCACGCTTGTTCGTTAGGAAAACGACTGCCCTGTGTATGAGCCACAAAACGACAACGCAAAAAGCGATGCCCCTTGGTGTGACTTCCCTCTTTTTTTTTTTTTGCTCTAGAAATGTAGCTGTCATGAAAGTAAGTTTTTTACACATTGCAGGTGAATTGTTCATAAATCAGACTGACAGCTAGTTGGCATGGACTTTTTCAGCGTCAGAAAAGTGTCCATTTCACACTAACACGTTTCACGGCTTGGCTTCAGTGCCCCTCTGATGGAAATGGAAATGCTGTCCTCGCCTGTTCTTTTAGTAAGCCAATGAGAAGTCTGTCATACAGCTAAACCCAACTGTTCGGTCAAGAAGTGACCCATGCAACACCCTTGGCTGACCAATTTGAAGGATTTATTTTAAACAAGTTTGGTAATGTCACACAGAAGCCAAGATACATCCTGCAGTGGTGAAGCAACACCAATATTAACTAAAAATCTCGACGATACAGAGGCAGAAGCTCCGCGGCTCCGCATCAACTCATGACCGCTTTTTACAGGCTGCAGCGAAGGTCATATTAGTCTGTTCAGGGAGAGGCGAAGTATTACAAATGAAGGGCAAGCACGCGTATTCCGGTTCGTCTCCGATCAATGTTCTGGTAGAATTGCATGAACAAATTGTGTGGTGTAAAAAAACATTCTACCCACAGTCTTCTTAAAAGGGACAACAGTAAACAACCTTATTCAGACGCCTCACTAGTGCTTCTCCAGTCGTATCGCTGTTAATTGCCAGCCTATATCCTTGAGAACCACCCACGCATCCACAGATCGCGGCAAGAACATAGTCCAGCTACCGATACTCCGTCGCCACACATTTACCGGCAGTGGTAATGGCACCAAACGTTTTTGACATCACAAGCTCATAACCAGACGCGTCGATTAAACTTGTTCACTGCCCGTGGTTCGGTTACACAGCATAACGACTAGGCTACAGGTTCAATAACCGAGGAATCGTGATTTGATTCCCGGTAACAGTAAGGGATTTCTTTCTTCTTCAAAACGTCCAAACTGGCTCTGGGAACGACCCAGTCTCCTATTCAATGGGTACAGCAGCGGTCTTTCCCCGGGGTAAAGCGGCCGACACGTGAAGCTGACCATTCACCTCCATCTAGTGCCCAGCTTTAGAATGACTGGAGCTAAACTGCCACATATGACTTCATGGAGTGTGCACAGAAACATTTTTTACATTTACCTTTATGTAATCTAGGTCTCTACGCTTTGAATTATCTGCAGTGTTTAGTAGTTCTAAAAGAGTCAGATGTTCAATAAACAAACATTAGAACCAATGGGATACGAAACACTGAATTTGGAAAATATGTGCAACTCAAACTGGACGGAATTTCAGGTAAGGGAAGCTGAATGTCAATTCAGTTAATTCAAAACACCTTCCGAAATGTCCGAACGCTGTCATCAATATATTCCTACATTTACAAACAAGACATAAAATGTTTCCGACACATCATCCTCTAGAAAAATTAGTAAACACATGAGAGTACCAAACCATGCCATTGATTTTGCTTTGTGTATTTTATCTATAAACGCAAAAGTGTCCTTTATTCACTTGGCATGTGGTTACACTCCTCACCAATGCCACAGCATACTGTATTGTAACTCAAATTTTAAATAAGGAATAACACTGAAATTAAGATATTACCGTTCCATCATAAAAATCAAATAGGACAATTAAGCGAATACAAATCGTATGCAAACACATTACCAAAACACTTGCAAAAACCTTTCACACCCATTACAACCACACATATTGACAGGAACCGGGTTTCACAATATTTTTGGGTGTCCTATGTCAGGTCTGGAATGACGGGAAAAGGAAGGTGTCATGAAAGTATTGTTACACTATCTTATACAGATAAACTTAAGGATGCAGAACACATGTAACTCTGGATACAGTATGGGAAATAAGGTCGAATTTTCATGGAATTATGCACCTGTGAGGGAAGCGTGAAATACTTTAACCTTTTAAAGCCTAGCGGTAACTTTACGTACCACCAGGTTTAACATTAAAAAATTCTACGTGGTGCCCACATTGCGTTTATGTGTTTTGTACGGATCTCAGAACAAACAGCAACTTTTGCCTTATAAAACATTAAGAGATTGGCTTTTATAACGGAAGTGGAGAGTGTTTACAGCGCGGTACGCACCGAGTCCTTATATAAAAGAGACACACTTCGTCTTTAGAGGGTTAAGTTTGGAAAGAAGCAGACGATCTATTGAATGAATCAGACGAATTGACTTTCCTTTTCCGAAAAGATTAACAGAAGAGAATTCAATGCACGCAACAACAGTTAAAGTTGCAAAAAAAACCAAGAAAGTAAGGAAGTGATTACGTCATAATATTTAAAAAGGTACTTGGTTTATAAAGCTTGGAGGGAGTTTTACGTAGGGTAGGATTAAGGAACATGATGAATAAAAAATACTATTGGTAGATCTCGACATAAAGCCTGTGAAACGGGAATAATCCGGTGTTAAGCAAACACAGCCTTCTGCAAAATTTGATTGAACTAATAAACACTTGATCTGATATCACGTCTTCAGTACAACAGGAAAGAGATATGAATGTTAAATAAATAACAGGATATTACAGAAACGGATACTTACT
Source organism: Coptotermes formosanus (assembly GCA_013340265.1). Taxonomy (NCBI): domain Eukaryota; kingdom Metazoa; phylum Arthropoda; class Insecta; order Blattodea; family Rhinotermitidae; genus Coptotermes; species Coptotermes formosanus. The sequence goes on from BLKM01012015.1 coordinate 789,234, forward strand.
AATATTGCATCTCGTATATTCTTTTTAATGTCTTCTATTTTCTGTTTTTTCTCTCTGAAAGAAAAGAACATCAGAGTTAGCACCAAAATCGCCATGTACGAGACAGACATAGCCTGTGTACCAAGAAGTGAAAATGTTATGATTTGAGCAACCGTTTTAATGCCCGCAAAGCTATTATATCTCCCAAGGTGGTTTGTACAATTTTACCCATTTATCACCAAGCAGAACGTCACATATAGCAATCACGAATACAAGTGACCCATTCAATCATGACTGGCACTTTGTACGCCTTTCAGTTCATCAAAATTCACCTTCGTAGTAGAAGGATATCACTTTCTCTGACAAACTTCGCTAGTTCCTTCCTGTCAGACGGCTTAACTTATAAAATTTTGACCTGAAATGGATCTTTAGATACGACGCGTGTCTGCGAGTCGAAGCAAAACATTTCCAGCCCATTCTTTAAATACGGTAAGTAAAAGCCTATGAAGTGCAAGTGAACTACAGAGCGTGGACCCCGACTGACGGCAAACTGGAACAGGGGCGGGCGCTGCGACGACCGCCGTCACGCCATACGGCATGAGTGAAAGTGGTGCAAGTTGACATATAATGTCCCTGTAAAAGCAATTAACCTTACTTCACTTCCCACTACACACAGACCAGTATGAGTAAAATGTCATACTGACGGTATAGGCCTACTTAGCCTTCAGGCGCGTTCGCAAAATTACGAAAAGCGACTACTACCTTCGTCATGTCGGTCCGTCTGTCTGTCCGCATGGAACAACTCCGAGTCCCGCCGGATGGATTGTCATGAAATTTCATATTTGAGGATTTTTCGAAAATCTTTCAATAAATTCAAGTTTGATCAAAATCTGACAGGAATAACGGGTACTTTACATGAAGACCCATGTACACTTATACTGTATACATTATATCGCTTAATTACTCCCAGAATAAGAACTGTTTCAGACAAATGTACAGAAAATCAAAACAAACGTTATGTTCAATAATTTTCTCCCGAAAATCGTGCCGTATATGAGATAATGCAGGAAAATATGGTACACCAAGACAGGCCAGAGATGACAATATAATACGGCGAAGAAAAGATGCGATTTGCATGCTGGATAACTAAGGCAAAGAATACAGATACACACTCATAATAATATTTAATACTGACTGCTTTTCCACTACCACAACGGTTACGCGAACGCACCTCAATGTTACGTAATAACGTACACTACCTGTGTTGTTTAATCACGTTAATAACAGAAAGACACCAAAGATAACAATAAGAGAAAAAGACTGTCAACCAGGAAGCAGATATGATTTATTGCCATGATTAAAACGCAACTGCTTGGGACTTGTCTACACTGTCATTAAGACTGCAAAAACCATGGTTTCTACAGCTCCCAATTAACAATTACGAAGCTTTTAACATAACGACGTGGCAGACTCTAAAGAAGATGTTGAAAATTACACACCTGGTAGTCAAATGCAATTGGATGAAATACTACGATCACGAAATCTTCAATGAAATTTGTAACAAATGATGTACTAGTAGCATTTACCTGAGTGTGGGATGTACATCAGGGACTGCAACACTGTCTGATTCTGAAGGAGGTTCAGGACAATACAATCATGACGCGCAAGTTTGAAATTAGTGAAATCCGCCACCCGTCTCCTATCAACACACAGTGCACACGTTAAACACATTTTGGCGGTTGCCGTGTATCTGATGCTTTATGGGAGAACGCACGGCTCCTCTTGTACGTACTTAAGATCCGCCGCCAGCGCAATGCGTAACAATCCTTGTCCCGCTATTCACTCATGCTTAACCTTTTAAAGCCTAGCGGTAACTTTAAATACGACCAGGTTTAACATTAAAAAATTCTACGTGGTGCCCACATTGCGTTTATGTGTTTTGTACGGATCTCAGAACAAACAGCAACTTTTGCCTTACAAAACATTAAGAGACTGGTTTTTATAACCGAAGTGGAGAGTGTTTACAGCGCGGTACGCACTGAGTCCTTATATAAAACAGATATGCTTCGTCTTTAAAGGGTTAATTATCTCGAAAACCCGTAAGACTTACAGACAAAGCGCATCATTTTAGACGCGTTCGCAAAGTCACGAAAACAGACTATTCACCTCGCCATGTCTGTCCGTCTGTCCTCATGTATCGGCGTAGCTCCCCGACTTTCGTGAAATTTGGTACTGGGAACGTTTACGAAAATCTGTCAAGAAACTCTGAATTTGGTTAAAATCGGACAAAAATATCGGGCACTTTACATGAAGACCTACGTGTGTTTGAAATTGTTGACGACATATGTACGTTAACAATAAAAAGGGAATGCACTGTTTCGTTTCCATGGGAAAAATGGTTACGCGGACGCGCCGCAATATTACGTCACACGTAAAGTGCCAACCCTGTTGCCTACAACTTGCGTTGGATACATTTATTGCTCCGACAAACATGTGACAGTTTTGCTCAACATGCGAACAGAAAAGCTCACACATCACCACACTGTGTCCAGTAGCGTCGTCAGACTGCAACTAGAACTGAAACGAGTCGAAAAATTTTATCAGAACGACACACACATCCAAGCTAATGGGCGAAGTTTTGCAAATTATCGTTATGAAAGTGACAAACAAGTGTCGGGTTTCTGAAATCCATACTGAATGCGTTTAAACATTTAACAGTGTATATGAGCAGACTCTTTACCGACGGTACCGCTTTTTGACGTCTGTGTGTTTTCTGTCTGTGAATTCATGTGTAGGTAAGAGGCCTTATGACAGGCCGATCCCTCGTCAAAGCCGTCCTACAAAATGTCTCCAGAAATCCCGAAAACGGAAGTATTTAGGTCGCATTAGCCTGTATCGCCGCAGTGATGCGACTGATGATGATTACAAGGCTGCTCAATCAGTAACATTTCCTTTCACTTAGTCATAGGTAAAAATAAAGTTGTTCCTGTCCAAGCCATTAAGGCATATATGGGGAGGATATCTCCACCCATTTTTTTTACCTCGGTGTTAGATGGATTGAGTGGTCAGCATCACGCCCCGGCCGCTTTACCCCCCGGGAAAAACAGCGGTACCCAGTTAGTATGATGCTGAGTGGGCTCCAGAGGCGGTCTGGACGTTTCGGAGAAGAGATAATTCTCTCGCCCGGACCGTCCAGCCCATTGCCTAGTGACTACACAGACTATGCCATCCCGGCTCCCGTAAGTCACAAGCTATTAACAATGGCAATGGCAAACATGCAATAGTTTTCCCATAATAAAAACAAAGTTACAGTATTTACGTTTAATGTAATTTGCAGAATGCGGACTAAAACTGGTACTCCGAAATTAACTATATATTCTCCGATCATGCCCAATGTCAAATAATTTCAGCAGATGATCTAGCGTTGATATACGAAAAATTTAGGGAAGGGTACATAAAAGTCCGTCCATTTGTACTGTGGGCTACAAATGTGCTTCACTTAACACGCGTTCTTGATCTCAATTACACTCAACAAGACTCCGCCATTCCAAAGCAAGCCACCAATTTGCACTCCTCAAGAGAGGTCGTGCCTTCTGACGCATTTGTATCTGAGCAGTGGGAAAACACACAACAGCTGCTGTACTCTGAGTTCATGTCAAATGTGTTTTGCGATTCTAATATGGAGAATAGCTACAACAAAATTAGAAGACAGAAAACTCTTGAATGGGTCAAATAGTCGCTGTAAACCTCGTGCCACAGGACGGTCACCAGAGACCAAACTGCCACACACTAAGATGACCTGACATTACGTACTGTGTTACGGGATGTGACGCCGTGTACAGCGCTTTCGGTAAGGCATTTAAGTTCCGAGACATGCAAGATGAAGAATGACGATGATGGACGCAAGGGACGAGCTTTCTTTCTGCTAATGAACACAAAAACATACGCAGAAACTGAATTACTTCCAACAGTGGGTGAACATTTTCTAAAGCTTAATTTTCTCTTAATTCCTCGTCGTCGTCACCACCACCACCACCACCACCACCACCAGCACCACCACCACCAGCACCAGCAACACCACCACCACCACCACCACCACCACCACCACCAGCACCACCAGCACCACCACCAGCACCAGCAACACCACCACCACCACCAGCACCAGCAACACCACCACCACCACCACCACCACCACCA
>BLKM01012015.1:793642-806142 GCA_013340265.1 Coptotermes formosanus
CCACCACCACCGCCACCGCCGCCGCCGCCGCCACCACCACCACCACCACCACCACCACCACCACCACCACCACCACCACCACCACCACCATCATCATCATCATCATCATCATCTGCACCGTCTTAACCCTCGAAGATTCAAAGCCTTCTGGGATGTTACGCCATGTCGACTGGTGAACAGTTACCCACTTCACGGTTGAATGTAGCGCCTCCCAACTTCAGATTCACGAGGTCGAAGAAGACTGCTAATTCTGGCTCTTCTTCGACTGTCTGACAATCAAGATGAAGGAACTACGTGCCTCCGAAACGCCGGTAAAAATTCACCAGTCTACAATTCAAAACATCCCAGAACACTCACATCTTCACTATAGCTGTGCCAATTGTCGCCTTTTCCCTTCTCCACCTCCCCCTCACAGCTGATAGTGTTATCAGAGTCAACAGTGTCTCTGAAATGTCAGTAACAGGTACTGATCGTTATTCAGGAGCAAAGCCTTGGTCTTGACAGCGCCGTTGGTGGTCCCTCATCTCCAGGTAAAGCTTGCATATAAAAATATACAGATCCTGTCAAAATCTTAAGTCTCTATCACATTCCACTGGTCGCCATTTGTTAGGTATTCAGTATATAAGGAGCGCGGAGTTAAATCGATGCACAGCTCTCACCAGACAGCATGCAACAGACAATCGCGCAAAACAAAATTAGCTCGCCCTCACCAGAAATGAATGCACTTCAGCCAAATGTATTTTTGACTTGAATACATCCGTTACTGGTTACAAACATCCAGCGGTCCGACTTCTCGTGCAAAACAATGACCAAGGTCACAGTCGTACTCCTAAGTAACCAAGATTACAAGACTCAAGTAACCATGTTACTACTGCTGCAGGGCACAGCTGCATCTCAAACTGCCATCATATTGAACTTCTCCTCAAACAGTTTCATAGCATCATCTAGACTGTGGGTCTCCAACCCGCGATACGCGGGCCACATGTGGCCCGCTAGATTGTATTATGCACCCCACGGCTACATTTGTAAATTATGTATGTACTATAAAAATTACACAGTACTTCAGGCGGTTAGCTATGCTACTTACTGCTATCTGCCCACGTGCGGACCGCGAACCAGCCCGCAATAGCTGATGCGGCCCCTTGCCATAAAAAAAGTTGGAGGCCCACGACCTAGACACAAGGTGGTATTCTCTCTGGGGACATGTCCTTTAAGAGATGCCCGTATCTGTTCTGTTGATTAAGGTATGGGTGATATTACGGCACGCGAAAATCAAAGTGGCCCCGTTCAGCAGTCAGAGCGTCAAATTTGAAGATTTTAAATAGTGGCTTACGTATCTGAGTGAGCGAATAGTTCGGACCCACACATTCGGCCACTGAACGGGACGTGACGATCTGAAAGTCAGTCGATCGAAGCGCTTATCTGAGATGTAGAGAGCGTATCCTTGATAAGCTGCACTGTCGACTAGTAACACCGAATTCGGCCGGAAGTTCGGAATAAACTTCGTCTTGAGCCATTTTTATGCTTATCAAAATGAACTTCGTGATAGGAGATTTGATGTTCTCAAAGCGGCGTTCCTGAATATCCAGTCTTCTGGAATGTTACGACGTGTCGACTGGTAATACCGACATTTCGGAAGATTGTTGTAACCGTTCACGGTCACGCAACTGAAGAAGTGTTCGTGGACAGCCTGTCACTGAAGACGACCTACGTTCGTTACGATCATCTTCTGGTGTTTCCGATTTATACACTACCAAAGCATCAGTAGTGAGAAAACTATCTTTGTCAGCATACACGATCACGACTCGTCCTTTGGAGACAGATGACAGGGGGCCATACCACTGTAACCAGGTTGCGGGTAGGTTCTTTTGCATGTGAACGAACACCCGTTTTGCCCAGGCAGTCCATTATTTACGGAGCAACTTATATCTCAAACATACCACTCTCACAGCATGAATATCATACTTCTGGATAAGACATGTCCTATTCATTTCCGAATTTATGCAAGTAAAGCCCAAATCTTTAATCACTTTCCACGGAACCCATTTACTGATATCAGTTTCGCTTCTAGATTACTCATAATGATGGCTGTAAAGCAGAACTCTCAAGTTGAAAATCGTGAAATTCGTTTATCGTTCCTCGAATTACAAACATCTCAAAACTGTCTCCGTATCGTAGCTTTTGATTTTCCTCCCTGTCTCCAAGTTTTTTTTTCTGACGCGCCGAACTCTTTACTCATTCATTAATACGCCAACACTTTAATAAAATACATAAACTGAATTACTTCCAACAGCTGGTGAACACTTTGTAATGTTTCACTTCCCTAAATTCGTCGTTGTCGTCCTCCTCCTCCTCTTCCTCCACTGCACCCTTTTAACCCTCGAAGATTCAAAGGCTTCTGGGATGTTACGTCATGTCGACTGGTGAACAGTTACCCACTTCACGGTTGAATGTAGCGCCTCTATCTTCAGGTTCAGGCAGTCCAAGACGTCTGCTAATTCTGGCTCTTCTTGGACTATCTGACAATGAAGATGAAGGAAATACATCCCTCCAAAATGCCAATAACAATTCAGCAGTCGAGAAGGCAAAACATCCCAGAACACTCCAATCTTCACCAGAGTACTGACGGACACACAAATAGCTGAAGAATGCTGATTCAATTAATTGCTTAACGTTCACAGCCTTCACGCTGTCGGTTTACTTCTTCGTAAATTACGAACATTAACCAACATTTCTTTACTCTAACCGTATATCGGGCCCGCTTTACGTACTCCTTTCTTCACACTTCTGCCCTCGCCTTGCATTCTGTTAATGTTGAATCAAAACAACAGTGAATATGACAGGTCTAATTATAAACGGGCCAATGTTATTGAAACTGTGCTCAAAACATGATGTCGACCCACTTTCAGTCACAGCACCCAAGAAACAGACACCCCGACCTCCGGCACAGCTCCAGATAGCTCTGAACGACTTGCAGTGTGGTGGACAGCTATCTTCATTCCTCTCCCCTTTCCTTCGTCCTTCTCATTACGTTAACGGAGTAAATATTGCTCAAAACATGCCGTTGACGGGAGAAACGCAGTGAAAAATATCAACCGCGTACGACATTCCAACATTATCCCCATGCATGTGTCGTCTGTAGGCGCAAACAAACGCACGCGCCTACGCACACACACAAACAACACTGTCTATAAATACAGCCACGTAAATATGTACATGTTATCGAATGATCCATCGAGGTCGCCCGATGCACACCACCTGTCGAAGTAAATACGTCTTCTGCGAGCGCAAATAAACATATCACAAACTGACTTTTGAGCAGCATATAAGATTAAGATGAGCGTCAAGCGTGGACTGGTAGAAATTTACTGGCGTTTCATCAAATCCAGTACGCTGTATTGGATTACCACACACGATGTTTAAACTTACAACTAAAATTTGTTTTAATGAAATCAGTCAAGTTCCGACAATCCACGACTTACCCGGTTTCACGTTACGCAATTTCAAAATAAATTTTTAACAAGGCAGGCAATGTACGTACAAGGGAACATTAAGGTACGTGCGCGTAACCACTGTTGCCGTGGAAAAGCAATAATTATTACATATTCTGAGTGCGTCTTTGTCGTCTTAGTTACCCAGCATGCGAAGCGCATAAGCCGTATTATATTGTCATCTGTGGCCTACCCGGCTCCACAATATTTTCCCACATTTACTTAAAAATTCAATCTTTTTTTCCGACTATCGTGCCGTTTATGAGATCATAAACGGCAGGATATTCGGAAAAATATTTATTGAACATAATATGTGTTTTGATCTTCTCTGCAACTTTTGTCTCAAACAATTCTCATTCTAAGTATCCAGCGAGACACCATCATAGAAATACACAGATATCCACGTAAAGTACCCTTTATTTTTGTCAGATTTTAATGAAACTTGACTTTTCTCGACAGATTTTCGAACAATTCTCAAATATCATATTTCACGAAAATCCGTCCAATGGGACCCGAGTTGTTCCATGCGGACAGATGGGCGGACGGACAGACATTACGACGCCAATAGTCGCGAAAGCGCCTAGGAAGTAAAAGAAGTTGAAACAATATTTTTAAAACGCGCGGCGACTTTTTTCCTTTCGGGAATGAATGCGCAATTAGGCGATGGTTGGTGCAGAAATACTCGTACTGCTGGGCGATAACACATGCGGCGGGGCGGTGATGCTGCGGCCGATCAAATTCCAGTATGCTGGAGTTTTGATTTCAACTGGAATTTCCCTTGTGTATACACATATAGTTGACCATAGATCAGGGCTGTGGAGTCACAGTCGGAGTCGGTAAAAATGTACCGACTCCGACTTCCATCTAAAATCTTAACTAGATAGTCCAACTTCACAGCCCTGATAGCTACAAGAACCACTAGACTTATACTTAAATATAGGTTATAAGTCTAAAAAGTAACCTGATGATTTATGTGGTGGTGATTAAATGTCTTACAGGTTGGCCATTATCAATACATATTGAGCTTTTATGAATGAGTCAGAGTCGGAGTTTTAAAAATTGAGAAGTCGGAGCTTTTGCGTACTGACTCCACAGCCCTGCCACATGTATACTCAACCCCGACTTGCGCCGGACGTTCCAGAAAGTAACTACTCTGTTAAGTCGGGGAAGGAATGTCTGTACTGGTAGTTCATAAGATAATTACGGAAACAAGTGCAATCATGCCACCATACACAATCATGCTCTGAAGTTCCTCGTGATGCATCCTGTCAGGCCGCGACTGGCTCGTACCGGCAAGGTCTAAGTTTCGCGTCATTTTGTACTTTCCACACAAGAACGCCTCGCAAAAGAAACGCGACTGATTACTAAATGACGCTGTTCGTAGTTCAGATTATATGCGTCGAATGACAGGACCATCAGTGAATGAAATGGAAAGGAACTGCAAGGCACAGGCCGTGCAATATTTTCCCGGACGGCGCCGATATTTCCTAGGGGCTGAGTAAGATCACGAGAAGTCGCAATCACGGTAAGCGCTCTCTGCACCTGGGAGCTCCTGATTACGAACCGGGGCTAATTGATTAAATGAAACAACTGCGTTTATAGCTTAACGCTTTTACTCCACGATTTTAACTACATTGAGACCACAGAAAGAAGCCTGCTACATCGACACCCTCCCGCATCTCCCTCCAGTGGTTACGCTTCCCCCTGAAACGTATTCTTCACATTTCTCCAGTCGTCTAGCTATTCTGTTCACACGAATGACACAATAACCTTCATTACTGGGAAAAGATTCGTTCTGGTTGACAAAGGACAGGGGGCTGGACGAGAATACAAAGTACACAGTATCGGGGAACCACGGACAGCCTCCACCCTCACCATCCATGGGACTCTTCTTGTGGTTTCAGTATGGTCTTTCTAACAAATCCCTTCGCATCTTACCTATTGTAACAAAAAAGTAAAGCAGTCCCATCACAGGCCTGGACAGGCCCTTAGGGTTCCAGGAGGTCGAGGCTCCCAGATTTCATGACAATAGGCACATGAAGGTGGTAAGGTTGTCAGCCATACGCACCGGCCGCGTTTTCCCCCCAGGAAAGATTCCTGGTACTCATTTCCGTTAGAGGCCCAGTCGACCCCAGGGCCATAGTGCGACCGACAGGATTATGCCAATGAAGAAATACACTGACACCATCGGGAATCGAACCCGCGACCTGCCTGTTTGTAGCGCAGTGCCTCAACCAACTGCGCCACCGCGGCCCCACCTATTGTAACTCTTGTTTCAGATTAACGCGAAAAAATACTTTTAATGACACCGCGCTCAAAGAAGTATGTTAATTTCTTTCGTTTGAACTTGCCACCGTTAAATGTTTACAGGGCTTGTTGCGCTACAATCAACAAGTGTCAGATACTCATCGACAGCCTTGATCTCAATACCAAATAGCTACATTCAAATAAAACATATGCTTTGGGCGCCCCTGTCCTGTTTCAGCTCCTCTTCGTCTCTCACACTTCCGTCAAGAACATGCCAACTAAACACAGCAGCCTTAACCTCTCAGAGCCAGTACACAATGGCGCAGGGCAGTAACACTCTCAGTTACACTGCGGCTGACGTGCAGCAAAAACGTCTGAACCCTATGCTGCTAGGTTCAGATCCTTCGACGAAGTTATAATTAAACAAGTTAGAAAATATACGCACAGCGCAACAATTCTGACAAATCTTCTGTTACTGAGTGTGGGTATTCAATTCGTGAAGCATATTGAACACCAAATGTGTCTCATTCTTTCCTACAAATTGTGTTCGATTTCCCCTCCGATAAATGTCCAGCTAGTTACGGTCATGATTACACACAGAAATGTCTGTTAAACAAAATTTCGGTGAAACTACACAATTCCAAATTTCTAAAAAAAACTTTCAGTGAGATCTGTGCTCTTGTTGCATATTATGCAGCGCAGAGTGGTAGTTCTGTATACACATTTCGCAACAACCTATGGGTCCCGTGTTCAAGGGTCAAGAACTCCAAGAAGAAAGGCTTTCTTCTTGGACTTCTGGATCCCTGAAGATAGGACCGACAGGTCGTCCCCAAAACATCGGTATAGAACTACCAATAAACGCGGCGCAATATCCCAAAACAGAGCAGATCTCATCTACATCGCGGCAGAAGCCTGAAATCACGCAAACTTTCGGCGGTTCTCTAGCAGACATGAGGCGAATCTAACACATGTATTACTACATTCCTGATGTGTGACATCCCGTTGTGATGCAGGCCTACAGATAAAAATAGGAATGCTGGCAGTGAATCTCAACTACACAGTTGTATAGTTATGACTTTATACAACTGTATAGTTGCAATTCACTCCCCACATTCCTCTCTTTATCTGTATTATTCTAACTTTCCCCGTACGAACGCACAAAAAGTAAAAGCAAGGTCTCTGCGTAAGCCATCACGGCACATGGTTGAGTGGAGGTACGGCTCCATCTGGACACTAGGTGGGAAGTGAGCGGTCGGCTACAGGCGCCGTTCACGTTACCCTCGGATACCCACTGAACAGGAGGCTGAGTTCACACCTCAGCCTGTCCGGACGCTTTGGAGCAGGTAACTTCCTGTCCTGCTAGGAACGGAACCACGAATCCCGTAGCAAGTCACTATAATGTAAACACTACGCTATCCCGGCTCCTGCGAACGCGCTAGAAGGGATAATGCTGACGGATGCATCAAGCTGAGCTCTGAACGCAACCCGACCCGGCCCCTGTTAGCACAGATAATATTCGGGTTCGACCCTCCTTCACATAACAACACCAATTACAGGTTACATAAAACCTTGTAACGCTGCATATTTGACGAGGCACTAATCAATGTACATATGAAAACAAGAGAGGCAATATGCGTGCAACGTAACATTAAGTCGCGTTCGTGTAACCACTGCTGCCGTGGAAAAGTAGTACGTATTACATAGGGCCTATTCTGAGTGTGAGTTTGTAGCCTTAGTTATCCAGCATGCAAGACGCATGCGCCGTACTATATTGTCATCATCTGTGGCCTGTCCGGTTGTGCCATATTTTTGCACATAATCTCACAAACGCCACAACTTTCGTGGAAAAAGTTACTGAACATGTCTTTCGATATGCTCGACTTCTGTCTCAAAAATTTCTGATTCTACGAAGAATTCGGCGAGATAGTATCATAAATATACACAGGTCTTCATGTAAAGTGCCCGTTACTCCTCTCATATTTTAACGAAACTTGAATTTTCAACACAGATTTTCGAAAAATACTGAAGTATCAAATTTAGTGAAAATCCGTCCAGTGGGAGCCGAGTTGTTCCATGCGGACGGACATACAGACAGACAGACACGATGACCCTAACAGCACCTTTTCGCAATTTTGCGAGCGCGCCCAATAAACGAACTACGTATAAAAGACCTGAAATCACAACCAAATTTCAACAGGTCATCCCCGACATGTTTCGGCCTCCCTCGGCCATCATCAAGGAGTTCCGTAAATGTAAGAATGAGGGATATCCCATGTTTACACATTCAAAAATGTACAAACGTATCGTTTTTATACACTGATAAAACCACTAAAACGAATGTGGAACCCACCCTAAAAACCTCAATGTAAGTTTCCTCAGTATAAATTACGGCCCTGTATTGGCAATGCCGATTACGTAGCTACTGCAATGAGATATATCGCAAAATATAGGCTATAAAACACAGGTCGTATATTAATACTTTTTCCATGCTTTCGTAAGTAGTCGTATTATGTATTAAAATATCTGGGCAACACGTCGAATTCGACAATCCCCTGAAACAAGATGGTGGTTAAAACACGTTACAAAATGTTTCCACCACAGTTGCGGACCAGAGTGTTTTGTATGTAAGTCCGTCCATGTAAATGTAAAGGTCACCCTGTAACAAGGCATGAACGCATCAATGGGGAGTAGAGGTATAACTATGCTCATTTTTAACACCGGCGCTAGAAGGGGGTAGGTGGTCAACGCCACGCTCCGGCCGCTTTACCTCCCCCCCCCCGGGAAAGAGACCCGGTACCTACTGTAAAGGAGGATTGGTGGGCCCCAGGGCCAGTACCCACGGATATGGAGAACAGAACACCTCTTGCCCCTACCGGGAATTCGGACCCCGAAGCATCCAGCCCGTAAAGAGTCGCTACACTGACTGCGCTAGCCCGGCCCTCTCTGCATGTCCTTCAGCTCTACACACTGCTTGGAGACAGGTCACTGAAGGATGGTTATATTGCACCTTCGAAAACCTGGGTGATTTTTATGATTGTCCATCCGTTGAATTTATAGCCACATAAACACTGCCGACATTCCTGTGCCAATGTCCTTGTGCCAACACAAATTTACGTGTAAGATACTTGCATTCATCATGACAGGAACTTCGACGCCTGTAATGCAATTGAATTATCTATATATCTATTATTCACTAATGCCTTTTCGTGCTATATAGACTCGTCTACGGATTTCACTCTGTTGCATTTGATATCGAATTCATTCACGCCTGGTGCGACGCTGACTTCATGAAACTGAACATCATACCATTAGAAGACCTGCACGTTGACCAGCATGCAGGCTACACATTCTCGCAGTCTGTGAAGACGCTGGAACTTACTTCAACCGCAGCTTTTTCATCTTCCACCCCTGCCTACTGCTACTGCATCTAACAATGATTAGACCTAATTCGATTATGCCTCAGTCGTTCGGAATTCTATTTACGACTGCTCAAGCCAATAAGCTGCATCGCATCCAACGGAAGTTTAAGTTCCTATGTCATAATTGTTCCCCGCCATGACAATGCCAGTTATAGGGTTCACTAAGTATAACTATACGCCCTGTATAACAAAAGGTACAGTTTTAGGCGCGTGCTCAAAATTGCGAAAAGCGGGCATTAACTTCGTCATGTGTGTCCGCCCGCCCCCCCCCCCCCCGACCGACCGCATGGAAGAACTCGGCTCCGACTGGAGGGATTTTCATGAAATTCCACATTTGAGTATTTTTCGAAAATGTGTCGAGAAAATTCATATTTCATTAAAATCTGACAAGAATAACGAGCACTCTTCATAAGGACCTATGTACGTTTATGATAATATCTCGCTGAATTCTTCTTAGAATGAGAAATGTTTCAGACAGACGTTGTAGAGACAATCAGAACGCACACTGTATGGTAGAGATGGACAGGCCACAGGTCACAATACAGCGCAGGCGCCTCGCATGCGGGATAACTACGGCTACATACACAATCAGGACAGGAAAAACTTATTGTTTTTTCCACGGCAACAATGGTTACGCGAAGGTGCCTCAATGTTAAGTTACACGAACATTGCTTGTCTCATTAGATTTTTTTTATGTTTAAAATAGCGTTCATCCCTCCTGGACGTTACAGGTATACGAATTCTTCTTACTGACAATTTCAGACCCTTATTCCTATTTTCCGTTACTTTCGAAAACTGTCCTTCTGCTAGATGCCTTTCGGCGGCTAACGTTGTACTTCTTGACCCTTGAAGATGGGACCGATACGTTGTCCCGAAACGTCGGCAAAATATTACCATTCTACGCTGCGTAATATCCCAGAAGAATGCAGATCTCATGGTGTGCAAAGGCTTCGACATTATTAGGAAACCAGTTACTTCACTAAAACAGATTATGCATTAATTTGGTACAAATTCACACTTACTAATATAAGTTTTTTTTTACTCATCGGTATTTGTCGTTTAGTATGTTTCGTGTGTTAATGCACTTTTGTCATTCAAACGGCTTACGGCTGTTAAGTCGGCACGCGCACAAGCAAGAGTGTACAGTAATCTGAAATGTGCAGGCATCACTTGATTTATTTCATTTTGTAGTTGTATGTGCTTTCTTTTTTGCGTTTGTTGTTATGTATCAGTGTTCTGTGCACTTGTGCTGGTTTCATAACTGATACTTGTGCACTTAAGCCAGTATGTAAACAATACGCGTTGAACCGACTTGTCATTATCATTACCGTTGTCATTATTGGTACATTCCATTAATCACGTTTGATGTTACGGTGGTGCTGTACTGTCTTTTAAACCCTGATCACGGGATTATGATGTACTACGTGCACGTGTTTTTTTGTTCTTTCAATTTAGCTCTGACTTTTAATTAAAGCAAACGCAAAGCTACTTTTCGTTTTCTTTTTATTTCCTGCTTTCGTCCTTTCTCTTGTCATTTGTTGTAGTTGCATCCTTTTGCTTGTGCTGTCTCAGTTATTGGCCACTGGGCTGTTTAATCATCGCGTAAAATATTATTATTATTATTATTATTATTATTACTATATTGTTGTTGACTTACAGAAAGACTGCTTTCCAGTAAATGGCGTTACTTTACTGCGACACTTCTTTATTTGTCAAAATACTTTTATTATGTGTCACGATGTACCCAAAATTATGTGTAATAATTTTTCTCTCCACCATAACATTGGCTTTTAATTGAAATTAATTGTAATTCTTTGTTTTCTTATCCGTTCTGGTCATGGACTTGCGCCTGTCTTCACTTTGTGTGCCTGAAGTATCTTTGCACGTTGCTGTCCTTGCAACTGGCCATTAGGCTGAATCAGCAAGTAAGTAAATCCAGAACCAGCACAAATGAAATTTTTAAGACACTTATTAAGACTTACTAAGTTAGACGGGGAAAGAAACCAATGCCTCAAGGAGAAACTTGGAGTGCATAACACTGTTTTGGAAATAAAACAATACCAACGAAAGTGGCTAGAGCACGTAGAGAAAATGGGCACAGACAGGATGCCCAAACAGGCACTGAAATATAGGTCAAAGGGGAAGAGCAGCATAGGACGCCCATGGCAAAGGAACCACCAGCTTCACCTTGAGGTACAAAGAACAGACACTACGCCTAACACGTCACCGCTCATTATTATTATTATTATTATTATTATTAATCTATTGCGTAATTATACGCAGAATCAGAGCACACAATCGCAATATGAACTAGAGACTACACAAGTTGGCCTACTATATACACACGCATGCTGACGGTGTAAGCCTTAGCAGAAAGTATCTGGAAGGACGTATGGAGTACCCAGCGCCTCTTATTCATATACATCCCTTCAATTAGACTTAAGGCCTGGGTTGGAAAGAGGAGAAGGTGGAGCAGGAGGACTGGGAGGAAAGAAAGGGAGCGGTAAACCCATAATTCATTTTTATCTTGGATGACATAAGCCCTTTAACTACTTCTTAAATTGATGTAACTTGTCGATACGCCAAATATTCTTCACAGAATCTAAACAAACAATAAAAATTCCAGTACTTGTTTCGTGTGAATAAGATCCGTCCGACGCATAACTTCATCAATACGTTCCCAATACGTTGTTCCATGCAGCCATTCGCTTTTATAAGGGACCAAAAATAGAAGGCACATCGGCCGTCTATTGATCCACATGCCATACCGGACAAGCCAAGAAAACGGACATCAATGGACAAACACATCGCAAAAAGTGCGCGAACTACAGTAAACGATACGGGTCTCTGTAGTATACAGCTATACTGCAATGTACAATACAATTTCAAACTAGTAACTTGCTCCAATGGGGCTCAAACTAACAGGCGAGACACACTGCTGGTACATCTTACTGGTAACCTCAGATATAAATTTAGCACCCTGGTGACAAAACGGTTCGGCAACACCAATCAGAACGATACTTCTTAATGGGCTACCATACGTAGGCTGTCTACCGATGATAATGCTACATGTGGCGTGCGGGCAGCCTAGTGACTGCTGACTATAATAAATACAATGCAGTGGACTTAAAAGGAGCACGTTAATTACCTTGGCGAAGGCCGGTAGGCAGTGAGGATCCTACTGTCAAGGACAAGACTGACATCCTGTTTCTAATCAACAAAGCACGTTGCACTGACACCTAGCCTCAATGTCTTCGGTTCGAGTGGCGCCTTCGTATTATCGTATCACAAATACAAACATGGATTTCATTTCCACGCGGTTTCCGCCATCTTGGAGACACTA
>BLKM01012015.1:811142-847490 GCA_013340265.1 Coptotermes formosanus
CCCCATCCCACTTCCCGAAGATCCATCTTAATATTATCCTCCCATCTACGCCTGGGTCTCCCAAGTGGTCGCCTTCCCTCGGGTCTCCCCACCAAAATCCGGTATGCATCTCTCTCCTCCCCGCTCCGCGACACCTATACAGTAATATAAGTGCAACAGTTCGAGGGCTCAAATATTATGCCGTAATGCAATACGCTGCGGTGGGCCCGCATGCAAGTCTTGCCCACCCTTGGTCTAGACAATCCTCAAGGTCCTCTATATTTCCACTGGCTTGTTCTAATTTAACTACGACATGCTAAAATTAACTCTAGTTACTTCCCCTGCCTCAGTACTAAATGAAATCTCTGACCCAAAGTCTTCCCCACTCATTCAGTCGAGCGGACACAAATTTTGAACACAGACAGCCATGAAGCCATGCTTCGTTAAGTCACTAGCAACACAGAAAGCGGGCAGTCTCCGTTTCTCGGCAGCAGCACGACGTCTCTGAAACCAGCCTGCACCACCACGACCTTAACATGGTGCTCAGACCTAAATCCACAGACCACAGCTCTTTTAAGGCCAAATTACTCGTCAATGAAAAAAATTCCCCACCTTTTACAGAAACCGAAGAATCACTTCCATATTTAAAACAGCCTGTTAATGAATCCTATCCTGAGTTAGAAAAATCCAGTCAACACACCGTACGGCTTTAAGATCTATTTTAACATTATCCTCCAGCATAAGCCTACATCTTGCAAGACGTCTGTTCCCTTCAGGCTTCCCAAACAAAATTTTGCATTAATTTTTAATGTCTCCTATGCCTGCCACCTGAACTCTCCTTCTCATCCTCCAAGCAAAATTTCATCAAACGTTCGATGCAGCTGGAGCCATATCCACACGGCGTCACATGCAAGAGGACAGTAATCGGATATTCACCGCCGTCAGAATCTCAAACCTAACACGTATTAATTCTGAAACTTGACATGGCACGTTCTACAGCATTTATCAACAGCGTCTAGGCTACTGGCAGAATAACCTAGGAATGGTAGTTCGAATCCAGGCATTGGTCAGATATTTTTCTTGTCCGCAAAGGGTCAAGACCGGCTCTTTGGCCCACTCAGCCTCCTATTCAAAGGTCATATGGGGCTCTTTGCCCAGCGGTAGCGCGGCTGAGGTGCGAAGCTGACCACTCACCTGCATCTAGTGCCGAGGTTAAGAACGACTTCCCGCACGTCTTCAAGGTGCAGGCGGGAACAACTTTACCGTTCACTCTACTTCCATTCTGGTTAAAACTCGCACAACGATAACATACACTTTACACAGAGACTTTCACGTGTTTCTGCGATCATCTTGAGCCCAACTTGCTAAATATCGGAGCCAAAAATGTTTCTAACACACGCTGTAAGAGAAAAATAAAACACGCAATTCATGCTCAACGGATTTATCCTAAGTGTGACGAGTTTCTAGACAACTAAATACACGGGCTATTTATGCTGCCTACTGGCAACAATAGCAAACGCTCCAAAATGACTACGTTACGTGCACATTTGGAAGCTCGTTTAATGCAATTCTGTACACACTAGTTCTACTATTAGAACACGCACACGGAAGATTCCACTTCCTTTCCGACATTTAGCGCATCAAAATGCTGGCAACTTATACCCACAATTGGTCAGGACTTGATAAATCCTGTATTTTCTGGGCCTGACACTACAAATGAAACACAGTTTCTTACTTGTTCTTCCACGTGGCCAGCGAACAGCGTAACTCCGCCTTGCTGGTTTGAGCTTACTTACAGTTCCGTGACTGCAGGCTTCCGCCGCGATGTTGAAGATCTCTGCGCTCTTCTGGGGTGTTACGCAGCGTCGAGTGGTAATCCTTTACCAACGTTTCGGGACAACGTATCGGTCCCATCTTCAAGGGTCATTCGACTTCTTGACACTTGAAGATGGGACGGATACGCTATCCCGAAACGTCGGCAAAGGATTTCTACTCGACGCTGCGTAAGATCCCAGAACAGCTCAGATCTAATTACATTTGCTTGGTGTCCGACATCCAGTGACAGCATCTTACTAATGTCAAGTCCTGTCTTCTTCAAGTACAGCCCTTATTACATGCACCAGACCTACTTTAACATTACACAGGTGGCCAAATAGGTACACCGAAAACATTCTCCCTATTAACGGTAATACTCATACCGAGTTATGCTAGTCAATTTGTCAATTTATGGAACGGCATTACTGCGTTGTCAGTTGTGCACTGTCACATGGACGGCCTCACATCCAAAAACTCTGTAAATGCAGTAAGCAATCATGGAACCGACAGCGTATTTAAGTGCACACTTTCCTAAACGGTTAACTGACTTCTGGGCCACTTTGTACATCTCCGAATTTTACCAACAGGTACGTGTATTTCCTATGACTTTCACAGCAGACGGATACAATTAACCGGCCTGTTTCTTTAAAGGAGTCGCAGCGTGTTTTCTGCGAGGAATAAACTGAACTTTTAGGTACTGTTTAGACGAGGACTGCTCAGCCGCTTATACGGTACAACTCTGGCAATATTCGGTCTGCATGCGGGCAACATGAAATTCAATATGAAGGATGAGGAACGAGTAAGAATACGTATGGCCGTGCCAGGGCTCAGGCGGTCAGTCGCCGGCCTCTCACCGCGAAGGGCCGGGCTCGATTCCGGGTCAGTCCATGTGGGATTTGTGGTGGACAAAATGGCTATGGGACAAGTTTTTCCCCGAGTACTTATGTTTTCCGCTGTCAATTTCGTTCCACCGGTGCTGCATTACACGAAAAAAAAAACAAAAATCTAATCATCTTCATCACAATGTTGCACAATAAGCTTCAAGGTTGCGGTGCGTCCGTAGCATCTGCTGCAGGGTCCTTCATCATTAAAAAATGTATACATATAATCATGTTCATAATTTTACTTTAATATTTCAACTGCATCGTACGCAATACAAATACAATAACAGGAAAAACTTTAAAATGCAGTTCACAACCTAGGTTAGGGTGCCGCCATTTTTAGCACGCTTTTAGAAAATGAATTAGTAATGTGATGTATGTCTCCATAAATACAACAGCTTATAAATTTTCAAAATTGCTTCTGCCTTCTACCTCGGCTTTGCCAGGGAAAAAGTTAAAAGACGTTTTCTCATTTCAAGTATCCCTGGGCAACACGTTGCCACGAGATGCGGGTTGATCAGGCCTGGTTTAGACGAACTTCAGGTTTTAAATAGTTAGGTACCGTTTCACAACTTTAACTTGTCAACGTCAATGATCCTCTTCGAGCCCAGTCACCCGGAACTTAGGATTCAGGTTTACCAAAACCAGGGGCGTAAGCTGGGGACGGAGGGGCATAGTGCGGCCGCCCCAAGAGGCAAAATGAACAATTTACGTGATAAATTTGACTCTTCTGCGCTAAAAATTTGAAATAAAATAAAATGCAATAAGCAACTGCGATATTTTTATTTTAAACTTTGTACTTTCAGTTGGGGGCCGCCAATGTGATTACGCCCTGACTAGAACGTAATTTCCGCCCACTACATCCCTCCTTTTACACGCGAGAATACGTCATTTTTTGAACTTCGTTAACAGTAGGTACATTCGAAGTTACAAACTGTGAAAGTCTCCGAAAAACACCTCAGTGATAGCGACTAATTACCACAACACTATCTGCTGTAACCCTAATATGGAATTTGAAGTAATTTGGAAAGGTTCTAAATGAACTACCACGGAGTGTGGGGGCCTTTGTGGCAGCAATCTGGAAGAAGGGCCCTGGACGGTGTGTGCACAATGAATGGCCCCGTAAATATGAACACGCGACTATACTGACGTCAGACTGTACACTGTAATGCGCTGCGAGGAAATTACTTCCGGCTGTACGTCACATGACTCAATACTCCGCCTGAAGTGCGGCAACTATTGCTAAGTAAACAACTTGGAGAACGTCAACGAGACATTTTTAAACTGTTTTCGGTATTTGTTTTTCCTGTGATGCTTCGGCCCATATTCGGGTCAAGGCCTCCCCTTACATGGCTTCTCGATCACTCATTTTAGACACGCCACACTCAGTAAAACTCCTCCGGACGAGTGCTCAGCCCGACGCAGAGACCTCTTTAACACTCACAAGAGACAGACATCAATGTCCCCGGTGGGACTGGAACCCGTAAGCCCAGAAAGCCAGCGGCCGCAGACGCACGCCTTATACCGAGCGGCCACTGCGATGGGGGCTTTCCTTACATACTGATTTTTTTTTTTTTTGTTTGCAGATGCTTCAACGAGGAACTCAGCAGCTCGCAGTATATAGCGTCGAATGGTGGTATAAATAGTGAATAATGGAACAAAAAGGAAGGCCGCAGCGTATTTTGAGGGCTATCCGGCATTTGTCCAGAGCCAGGAATGTTGATTCCTTTCAGGACTGATGTAAACGGAAAAGTAAGCGTCATTTTCCCTTCAATGCTCCCCGACTTCCGCAACAGCACTGCTTTTTAGAGGGTTCCTTTGTTTCGTCCGTTTGTCCTTCCGGTAACAGCAAGATGTAGACGAAGATCAGCATGGACGATTGGTTGAATGACACTGACATGGGAAAACCGACGTACTCGGAGGAAAAAAAAAACTGTCCCACAAATCTCACATGGACTGACATAGGATTGAACCGGGGCCTCCACGATCAGATGCCGGCGACTAATGACCTGAGACGTGGCAGGACTGATATTCATCGAAACCCTACACAAAGCTTCAGTTCGTACCTCGCAGAAATAACAATCCGTGTCCATTTAAAAGACCCACGGACTAAAGTTCTACAGGGCGAGCTTTTACAAATCCCGGGCGTCTTGTCGCCCTGGCGATTAAATTTTGTGCACTGGCGCCTAAGTTTCAGAATTACATCTACAATTTTCCCCTTACACACCAAAATGTTTATCAGTTCAGATTCACCAAGTAGGAAGCGCCACGTAACAGGCTCATACGTCACTCCAGATGTGGGGGTCCTCAGTATGGAGCTTACTTCATGCCAGCCTATTGGCTCCTAGAATTAGGTGGCTTTTAGATTTTGGGGAAATCCGTGGACCCCTGGTATAGAAAAAGAATCACTGCTTATTATAAGAATTAGACGAAACAAGGCCGTGCCACGACTACTAGATGAGTCCCCAGTCTCTCATCGTGGAGACTAGAGGTCAATTCCAGACCAGTCCATGTGAAATTTGTGGTGACAAGTAGTACTGGGACAAGTTTTAATCCAAGAACTTCGGCGTCCCCTGTCGCCATCACTCCGCCTACTCTCCATACTCATGCATTCATTTATTCACTCGTTCATTCATTCATTACTTCATTCACTCATTCATTCATTCACTGACTCATCCATCCATCCATCACTGACGCTATATAATTTTGGTGACAGTGTCATTAACCCTTTAAAGACGAAGCGTGTCAGTTTTATAAAAGGACTCAGTGCGTACCGCGCTGTAAACATTCTCGACTTCGGTTATAAAAACCAGTCTCTTAATGTTTCATAAGGCAAAAGTTGCTGTTTGTTCTGAGATCCTTACAAAACACATAAACGCAATGTGGGCACCACGTAGAATTTTTTAATGTTAAACCTGGCCGTGTGTAAAGCTACCGCTAGGCTTTAAAAGGTTAAATAGCACAGGACACACATAAACACACAGTGTGGACAAACAGCACAGTTCCTAAACGTTACAGCATGTGCTGTATACACATACCACTAGGCTGCTAAGGCCCAGATCTGTTGCCAGGCCAGTACACGTGGAATATTTGGTGGACGAGGAATATTTGGTGGACGAAGTGGCACTTGGACAGATTTTTCTCCGACTACCTAAGTTTTCCGGTAGCCGGGACAAAGTAGTTAGTATAGTGAGCAGGCTACGGGCTGGACGATGCGGTGTTTGAATCCCGGTAGAAACCAGAGAGTTTCTCTTCTCCAAAAAGTCCAGAACGGCCCCGGGGCCCACCCAGCTGCCCGTTCAATGGGTACTGGTGGTTCTTTCGCCCGGAGGTAAAACGACCGGGGCGTTAAGTTAACAACAACATCACCTAGGTTAAGAATAACTGGAGCTATACCTCTACTCCCTCTGTAAGCCTTCATAACATAAACAGCGGCTACTCTACCTTTTACCGTTTTTTATTGCTTTTCACCTTTTAGTATCATTTCATAAATGCTCCATATTTCAGATTTTACTTAGACGCCACACACTTTTATCAATTAATAGAGTCGTTAAAGACATCTCTCTCCTTTCCCTCCCTTGAAGGATTAAGCCCCACGCCTCTGTCGCTCTACCACGGGGACCCAGACAGGGGACTGGTTCAGTCCGACAGCCGGCCTGTACAGGAGATAAAGAATCTTTAACGTTCGATCCACTGGTCGTCCACCGCCTCGCCTAGTCACTACGAAGGCACGAATCGTCTCACAGTCAGATGAGACGATCTGCGCGTGAAGATCTGACAGCGGGAAATCCCAGATACGAAGCAAAGTCTTCAGGCACCACTCCTTGTACCGGTTACTGTATGCATTCATATTATTTGTCAAAATGTGGATACGCAATTCATTTAACGTTCTGAAGCCTAGCGGTAACTTTACGTACCACCAGGTTTTAACATTCAAAAATTCTACGTTGTGCTAATATTGCATTTACGTGTTTTGTCTGTAACTCAGAGCTAACAAACTTTTGCCTTATACAACATTAACAAATTGATTTTCGTAACCCTGGTGGAGTGTTTATTGCGCGGTACGCGCCGGGTCCTTATATAAAACAGGTACGCTTCGCCTTTAGAATGCTAAAAGATTCTGCCAGTGACGCGGGTTATGGCTTAGTAAGACTACACAAAGAACTGGAAAAGATCACAAGGTAGGAGTTGTGACATAACGTGTTATAATCGTGGAAATACCCGGGAGGGACTGTGGAAAATGACGGAACACGTCTGTCGAAACAGAACGTGTCAGGGTCGAGATTCAAACCGGGTACCTACATACAACATGGCAAAAAATTGCAGCTTCAGGCAACAGCCAACTTAGTCGGTGGTATAATTTGTCAACCCATTACAATTCCAGGCACAGCGTTTGTCTGATCAGCAGACATCGGGTGTTTAGGTAAAAGCCTAGTACTCTCCTTCACTGATACACAAAACAATTCTAAATACGTGCATGTTTCATAAGGACATAATAATGCTGGTTTTTACAATACCGAAAATGCCTACTTTCACGCTGGTGCCTACTCAGCCTTTCCAGGCGTACAAACGCCTGCTTTGAATGTTCTGATTATATTTCACGGGAATATGACAATTTTTATTGGAAAATAAGAACTAGCAGCTCGAAACAGAAATTTCCAAGCAAGAATTCAACAGTAACATATAATTCACGATACCGCGTCAGTGCTGCACGTTACATGCTGTAATGCCATGTGTGTGTATGTTCACAGGTCGTAATAGCTCGTAAAATACGGAACATAACTGTGTCAATAAAAATGAAATAACGTGCAGGGTCTGGGTTCTCATGACGGAGTGGTTTAGGATCAAGTTCTTTACGGATACGACGCTCCATCGCTGGTTCATTCTTCAAGGATCCAGAGGTTCGGACCTCACCGTTCTTGCTAAACGTCGCGAACCGATTAGCCAGTGAGGCAACGTCATATCCCAGACGACTGGAATCTTCAAACACGCCGCTATGAAAACTTCAAAACGCACGTTATCTTCTTTTTATTAGTTATGTTCTTAATTTGTTGAGTGGTTACAGTCCCACTTTCGGCGCCCTACCCAGAGGTCAGCAAGAAACGCCCACTTTGGCCTATAATATCCCAGTGCGGGGGAAAACACCTGTCAGGGCAGTGACCAAGAGCATACAAACATGGCAAACTGACTTTGGGCTACCTAAAATGCACTTATTCATCAAAACTTTTAGCATTTTTCTTGCACAACAGACACGAGAAAGTATGAAAAACTAACACACAATATTTAGTGTTTTTGTTTGCTCCACATTTCAGATAACATGTTGTTGTTGTTGTTGATACTCTATAACAAAGATGAAAAATTACATAAGAGATGAGATTCTGGCAGTAGGAAATATGAAGATAAAATCCCCTATAGTATGGCACAACATACTCTAGACGAGAGGTTAACAACGTTCGGGAGGGGCCTAATTTCTTTATGTGCCGGGGAGAAGAAAAACTAACGATGGAAGAAGGAAGCCCCTCCAGAACGCTGATACACTTCTTGACCCAGCTTAGCGACTGTATGGAACGCGAGCCGGCCTTAACCAACCGTAATTTCCCCTACATTCTCCCCCCCCCCCCCCCAGTTTCTGCGGTCACAGAGCTGAGTCACGGACTATACCTACCCATCAAACCACAAGGTGTCATCCTAGAGGACAGTAATAATAATTTCTTGACAAATTACAATCACATCAGTAAGTACTGAACTTCCTGAAAATAGTTTTGGCCAGAATAGCAATTCTGTATAGGACTACGTACCGACAGGCAGTTGGCAACGTACATGCAAAGTACTGGTGCTTTCGGCACATTATATTCTCCAGCACCTGGGACCTCAACACAAGACCAAACAATAGAAAAGAGAAGGCAAGTGCAGGTTTCTGGTGGTAAATAACGTATGCTTAAAAAGACCTTTTACTTGTAGAGCACAGACTACGTGCTACCAAGACTTAACGACGAATACACTGTCACCCCTCTGTAACACTGGGCTCAGCATACTGCAGTCCAAATTTTAAGTTACAAACATCTAATAAATCTAACCGCGATTTCAGGCTTCCGCCGCGATGTTGATCTGCGCTGTTTTGGGATATTACGCGGCGTCGTGTGATAATCCTTTTTTGACGTTTCGGGAAAATGTATCGGTCCCATCTTCAAGAGCCAAGAAGTCTTGGACTTCTTGGCTCTTGAAGATGGGACCGATACGTTGTCCCGAAACGTCGGTAAAGGATTATCACATGACACTGCGTAATATCCCCGAACAGCACAGACCTCATCTACTAAATCTGCAAGTGGGTGAATAAACTACATACATACATACATACATACATACATACATACATACATACATACATACATACATACATACATACATACGTACATAATACATACACACACACACGCGCGCGCGCGCGCGATTTTAATTGTGAATCCGGTGTTTGCAATAATCTCAGGAATGTAATACATAAAAATGGAAATGAGACTTTTCCAGTATGCCTGAACTACACATACAGAAGTCCAAAAATTTCCCAATAATCTCGCAGCCACCTCTAGTTTCTGGACGCCAGAAGGGTGACATGAAGCAAGTTCCATACTGAAGACCCACAATTACCGTATGACCTGTGAACCTCACTGTTATCTTGGCGCTTTGTGGTCGGTGCATGTGAAATGATACACATTTTTGTATGTGCAGTAACTATGCTGAAAATATTAGGCAGTAAAGTAAAAAATTTCATCGCCTGGGCGAGCAGGCGCCCGGGATTTGCGCACCCTTGACATATACGTTTTAAAAACGTAATTTACAGGGATTTTTAGATCAAACATGCGTATCTGACGTAACACTGCCTATTACACAAACGAAATGTACAATTACACAGAGTGAACTAAGCTACTACTGTCGCTACATCTTCAGCCTGAATTTCCAGGACGCGTTTTGTGAAGACGTCTGCTCGTACAGCTTAAGACAGAATTTGATGATGGGTTGTCACAGCAACAGTGACGTACCCAACGACTCAGCAAGAACAGGTGATCATATTTTGGAGGTCCCAAGTTCAAATCTCAGCCTACAGACTAGCCAACCCCTTTCCTAGTTTTCCTCATTCCCTCCACGAAAATACCTCACATATGGTCACGACCGCCACCTTTCGCATCATTCCCAAATCATTCATTAAATCAGCCTACCTACTGAAGACCACTGTACTCCGCGATGACGCCATGTAGTCTGGTAGATTGTACGAATGTTTTGGAGAAACCTCCTGCTTCCATCATCACCGGTGACGAATCAACCAGGCATGGAAAAGCATTCAGTAACACACCGCAAACTCACACCACGCCCACTGGTTGACTCCTAGCCTGAACTCTAGTCTCCCCTACCCTGCATCCCTGATGTTTGTCGTGCAGAGCTTATTCTTCTACCATGATATGGAATCAGTAGGTTCCTCCGAAACGTCAGTACACATGTAACAGACTACACAGCGTAACATCCCAGATAAGAGTGACCTTCACAGTTACCAATATGGAAATGTCAAATCTTGCATCCTACCATTTGATGCAATACAGCCTGAGTTACTGACACCAGTACTACAGAAATCATACATAAACAAATATGTGATTAAATAAACAAATAAAAAACAGGTTAACGAGTATCAAAGAGCGAGTTGATAAGGAACCATACAACTGTACCTCTGGTACCAGACCCAGGTTGCAACACCACCAATACAAAACGCTGCAAACTGACCCAATCCCAGGCCAGTTCAATGTTCATTTATGTGAACAACCTACCTCCTGGTCTACTTTAATCATATATTCCTTATCTTTATTTCAAATTAAGTAAAACCACGAAATAAAATGCTTATTTTTTTACCATGTCTGCTTCTCCGCATTCGTGCTGTAATAGGATTCCGAACGCAGAAGCTGGCGATGACAGAACTTTAGAAATTCCAACTTCAATTTACTGGCTGCTTAACAAAATCCAATCCCTGTAGTCCAGCAGTGTGCATCTTATATATTTTTATACTTTCCACCCGTCTCGCACCTTGAGAGTGGGTGAGTTTAATTCTGGAGCCCTGCCAATTTCTGTGTGTTTACACACTCTCAATATTACACATAGCATAAAACACTTCTTGTCTCCCCCACATGCAAATATGCCGGCTGATCTGATTACGTAGAATGTAATAACTAGGCTACAATTCAGTGACTATTCTGAACAAGATAGGCAATGTACACTCAGTGCAACAAAAATCAAGAGGCGTGAATTTGTTTTTAAGTCGCGAACCGGACGTGACGTAACGAACAGCTGCCATCATAATTCGAGTAGTACGTAGTTTCTCCATATCTGTGCTCGCACAGCGTTTCTCCGTCTTCCATTGATTACAGTCATTAATGTAGCATACACATTAACCAAAGACACGACTACGTTTGCTTAATTTGAAGTTAAAACATGAGTCTGACATCCCTAGTCTAAGTCACATTCGAACACGGACCCTAAATCAGAATGCCAGGAAACAAAAAATTATGGAAAACTAACAGAAATATCTGCGTCACTCGCATTTCTAGCCTTGTCAGTGCAGCACAGATGACTTTTGGAACATGTACTTAAATAACAGATGTGCAACTGCACAGTTTTAGTGTTTGTGTGAATACAACATATGCAAAAAAAATAAATGCTGATATCTGTTTTTTTTTCTCGTTCGGGTCAATCCTTGTGGGATTTGTGGTGGAAAAAGTGGCAATGGGACAGGTTTTTCCCCGAGTACTTCTGTTTTTCCCTGTCAATTTCAGCCCATCCCAGTGGCCGCGCGTTCTAAGGCGTAGGTCTGCGGCCGAGCGCTTGCTGGGATCGTGACTTCGAATCCCACCGGCGACATGGATGTTTGCCTTGTACAGTGTTTGTGTTGTCAGACAGAGGTCTCTGCGACGGGCCGATCCCTCGTCCAGATGAGTCCTGCCGACTGTGGTGTGTGTTTAAGTGTGATCAAATGAAATCACAAACCCTCGACACCTGCTGTGAACAAATAGGTAGAAGAGGGAAGGACTAAGAATCCTTCCCTCCCTCTTCATGTCACTTATGTTCCATATTATTGTCCTTATACAACAAACACAACACAAACAGCCATGCCCCCGGTAGGATTCGAACCCACAATCCCAGCAGGCGAACGGCCAAAGACACACGCCTTAGACCGCGCGGCCACTGGAATCGGCAGGAATTCGAACCAATACATTTCGTCTTCGAAGCATATGATATAATGCCTTAAGGTGCTCGGCTTTACGCGAATACAGGTAACAAACCGCACTGTTAGCACTATCAGACCTTGACAGCACAGCTAGCTTGCCACACACCCCGGAAAATTAATGAACGTTAATTCAAGTTTTAACTTCAAATAAAGCAAACGTATTGATGTCTTTGGTTAGTATACATGCAGCGTGAATGACTGTAATGAATGGAAGACAGGGAAACGCCATGAATGCACAAATACAGGGAAACTACGAACGGCTCGAATTATGATGGCGGCTGTACGTGACGCAGCTTCCGGAGCGGGTCTTAGGAAATTTCAGGCCGCTTCGTTTTTGTTAGACAGGGGAAATTTCAGGCCGCTTGGTTTTTGTTGGGCAGAGTGTACACATAAAGTGCTGCTTCCACCTTCTGCCGATCACATCCAACTCCTAATACATAGTACAAACACAGAGATCCACACACATAAAGCTTCATGTCAACCAAACATTTCTTGTTCTACAACATACACTGTAAAGGCTGTGTGTGTGTGTGTAACTTTCAGTTCTTATCTTCGAGTGAGTCCCCGATGATGATCCTGTAGGATCAAAACATGTTGGACCAAGACGTAAAAATTTTATAACTGTTATAATGTAAAGACATTAAAAACAGTGCATTGGTTGGATAAATGTTGTACTTGAATGTAACAATAGTTCACCACATGCCCACAGCAGCAGTACCAAAAAAACCAATTTATCGTTATTTGTGTACTTGGGCTTTCATGGACTGCTTCTAACATGTCATTTCCGCTTTTGGGGTTTTGCCACATAACGTGCTGAAGTTCATCCAACAATCCGACACACAATGCACACGTGATCTTCACGGTGAATAAGAGGAGAATGTAAGGGTAAAGCTGTGCCTGCCCACACCCTGAAGGCACACATGGGGAGTAGAGGTACAGCTACACACATTTTTAACCTTGTCACTAGATGGAGATGAGTGATCAGCTCCATACCCCAGCTGCTTTACCCCCACCAGGAAAGAACTCCAGGATAAGAAAAACGTCTTGCCCCTGCCAGGAATCGAATCCCTGACCGTCCAGCCCGTAGCCTGGTCTTGGCTCAATAATATCAGTCTCACAACAACAGTGAGGGTGCGGACATGGAGTGTGACGCTACATAATGAGAAGCCATGATGAGGTTAACGGGTTCCGGAAGAGACGAGACAACACCAGACACTACTCATTTGCACTTGCCCTCACGGCTGAAGTTGCTGGGGGTGTCCAACCCTGTCAATGTCTTCCCTAATTATATGGGGATGCCACATATGGAGATTTACTGCAACTTCTATTTCGTCATATATCATGCCATGTTTGGCCCAGGCTGTCTTTGGCTACTGCAGATAATTTTCCCTGACATGTTCTGATTTCTTGGTTGAGGTTACGGTCAATCTAGAAAATATACATTCCGTCAAAAGGTGCCAGGGGGTTTTGTAAATGCTGAATTTGTGTGTCACACGTTGTTTGCCCTTCACTGGTCTACTCTACTATGGTATCAATCCAGTGCACTTTTTTTTTTCACGGCCATGTCAATTATATGGTACAGCACAAAGAATGTAGTGTTTGGCAGAGTGTACAGAGATTGTGAGTGCATATTCCCTACTGCCGTAGCTACTTTTATTCATATCGCAAAAAACCCCTAAGTCCAGCAGATGCAAATGGTTTGTTAAAGCAGTCGACTGGAAATGATGGACAATGTACAGTTTTCACTACACACACTGTATAAGACCATCGGACGTTTCCCCTGACACAACCACTGAGAAACTGCATGCCATTCTACCCATTACAGCTATGTATATTTCTCATTACTACTCAGTAATGTACTTGATTTTCTTACATGAAATCATGTGTTCAAAATGATGTCCCTGTTAATACATTCTAAGATACTTGTTGAAGCACATTTTTAGAAGTATGTGAGTTCACTTACTTTTTATCCCCCCCCCCCCCCCCCCCCCCGCCCTTGAAGACTGACATAGTTGCTAACACAGACTTCGTCTTTCAGCATTATTCTTCTCCCAGTATGGCCATTTCCTACTGCTATTTATACCTAACACTATTCCACATTATGAACATTTTACTGACTATCATCACCGTTAAATGTACATCAACATCAGGAAATACTCAGTGAAATCCACAGTGGAATTTATTGCAGGACGAATTTTTAGTATGATTCCACTAAGAAGACACATTATTCATTACTACACACTGTACCTCAACATCAGTCCACTATGATGACAAACTTATCTGTAATACCAGAAAAGACTGTGACATTCCTGCCTGTGCCAAACTAGTCTTTACAAACTCACTTTGACATGCATGTTTGTAGCATGATAATTTGGGAACGCTGTGGTGCAGACAGCATCATTATGTTTTTCCAGTTGCGTTGTAAACACATTCCATGTGAGAAACGGTATGAACTGAAACCAAATTCAAACCTAAGAGCATAAAGCAGCAGCAAGAAAATTACTGAGTGCCTCATAAAACATTTCTGGCACAGAAAATAGTACGTTCTTCCAAGAATAACATTTTTTTAACTCTGTGAAAAAATAGCTGATGAAGAATAAGTACTTCCAGACTTTCCTAGCAAAATGTTGTCACTGTGAAGATCCCACAACACTAGGTTCCATGAAAAATACACCCAGAATAAACATTGCCAGTGAACCCTCAGACGAAGTCAACAATTTGCCTTAAATTGGGCAATGGATGAAGTTACAAGGGCTTATGGCTGATAAGCAGCTCATGTTAGTGGGAAAGTAAAGTAACATGAACCACAAGAAACATGATCTTAAACAAAACATAATTACTTCAAGTGCTTATTGTGTTCATGATTCTCTGTATCTACTGTGGCCAGGAGAAATGAATGACGAAATATTTTGCATACAACCTCGGATGCTGGTGTGTATCTTCTGTACTGGCTACATGATTTTATCAATGACTCATTCACATTACATGTTTAACACAGGCCCACCTGACAGTGCAGATGAACAAATCAGTACTCTGGGAACATTTTCCAGAAATAAATACAGTCAAATGATACAACACACAAGGGTGTTTGTAAGTCCCTGGATTGATAAGCACGAAAACCAGCCGACATCTAATCACCAAACTAACCTCCCCCGATGGGGAACATGCATTGATGCGCTCATCATTCACATAACAGAAAGATATTTATTGATGGTCTGAACTCCAATAACTGATGCCTTAACCCATCCCATTTTGGGTGTTGTTTTGTGATAACTTTAGTACTGATACACTACTGTAACTTAGACTCTCTGTGTTTAAGTGTGTCGCATGTTGAGACTGTTGCAACATTTCAGAGTATAGTGAGTTGGCATCCTCAGGTTGTGTGGAGAAACTGACCAATACATAGTTTCCACAGTATGAGAAGGGTGGCTGTGTACAGCACAATGCTATCCAGTGGGAAGTGGGCATTCTGTTATGAAGAATGGTTCAAGAACACCTCCCTCTCTTCCTACACCCACTGCAAGACCTTCCAACCTGTCCTCTTAACCATACGGCCCCTTCATATTAGACAGCATAATGGTAAATTCCCCCCCCTTCCCCTTTCTTCTTACTCCCACTATGATACCTTCCAACCCTTCTTGTTAACGAAACAGTGCACTTTGTACTCGAAATGTGGGAACACTGAGACTGGAACATTTACATAGCAAATATCCTACCTCTTTGTTTTACAGCAACTTGATTCTACTTGTTTTACTATATCATTCATTCTCTGTACAGACATCATAGTGTGTCTTCTTAATGTAAGTTCCCACAAAATCAGTACTGATCATTATGGATGAAATATATTTTCAACAGACATTGGGATGCAGAAAAATAAAGCACACATTTTCCACACAGTGCAATTTTTTGTAAGGTTTATGAGTTTGTGAGTAAATTAAACACATAAGAATGAACATGCTAGAATTGTTACGATATGTGTAATTTCCAAAGCTGTTATACCTCAGCATGCTATGAGAGCTGCGTTATTCAGAAAAGAGCACATGATGCCCATAACATGCACAACTCCTGTGCTTTCACTGAACATCACCCAAAGACGAAAAAAATAATGAAATGCCAGAGGCTACTTACAATGTAAAGAGATAACTGCAACACGTTACACACAATGTTTATTATATTCTACAATCAAATTTGACATATACATGCAAACAATGTATTAGAACCCACCACATCAAAACCAAAGATAACACAAACCAACCCAACATATGAAGGTAGCGTACCAAAAAGTTCCCAAACTTGTCATTACGACCAAGAATGGCAAGTGGCACTGCTTCTTGCCACAAAGTGCCAATAGTACTGCTCTGTTCTAAGCCACTCCAGTGAGTTTTGCACCCATAACCTTCCGTACTGCTTCTCAACGTGTGTTTAATGTTGAACACACCAAGTGTGCACCCTGATTTTCTAATGGCTGATATGAGCAAACAAAACCTTTGTGCTAAGGTTTGATTTAAACTTGGTAAAACTGCATCAGAAATGCAAGACACTAAACTTGGGTTCACCATTATGACCCAGAAACTGAACATCAGTCTTCTCTGTGGGCAATCATGTCCTCTCCATGCCCCCCCCCCCAAAATAAAAGTCAAGTCACACATCAAGAGCATGCTGGTGACCTGATCTCACTGAGGGCACTGTTCACCACACATCTGTTCCCCCAGACCAAACAGTTTACCAGCATTACTAGTGGGAGGTTTTGCAATGTCTGAGACAGTAAGTCTGCTCAAATTTTCCAGCATATTGGCAGAACCAGGACCGGTTGATGCACTATGCCAATGCACCAGCTCACGCTGCTTTGTCAGTACAATTCTTGGCTGCTAAAAACATGCCTGTTGGACCCACCCTATTAGTTGCCCAATTTGGCCCCTCACGAATTCTTGTTGCCAAGAATTAAGTCACAACTACAAGGACATAGTTTCCATAATGTCCTTAAAGTTCAGGAATACTTGCTGACCATCCTATATGCAATTCCAAAAAGTCAGTTCCACTGCTTACAGCAGTGGCAGAAACACCAGACCCACTGCATAAACTTGGAAGGGGACCACACTGAAGGTTACACCAATGACTAATAATGAATATTAAGTGTACATTCCATTATCAACTCAGACTTAATCTTCTGAGGACCACAAACATGCTAATACGGACACAAACACTTCTGTCTCCTGGCACATACGTTCAACCTGAGAAGCCTCTAAGCTCATCTCTTTTTCACAACAGGCGTGTAAAACAAAAAGTCAATGCACATCACAATGTAAAACCATTCAAAAGGAAGCATCTGATAGCAAAATACCAAAGCCATTCGACCACCACAGTTATCAGTTACCAGTGTATAATACTTGTAGCAATGAAGGCACAGTAGCACTGGAATGGACGGACAAGAAGCTCAATACAACCCACATATATACATTACCACAGAAAATCTGTGCAGAAACCAATAACCACATCTACGAGTCAACGTCTTATTAAGCAACCAATGGTTTTCCACCTGTATGTATTATAATGCCAAAAACAGAAAACAGCATGAAGCAATAAAAACATATTTCAGGCCCACTGAGCTCCCCTACACCTCCCTGCTTCCCCCCCTTCCCCACCAGTATCAATGTAAATCCATAAAACTCGCAGACCACGTAAGAAACAAGACAGGTGATGTACACATAAACGTAATATTGAGGTGCATTTGCGTAACCACTGCTACCATGGAAAAGCAATAAGTATAACACATTCTAAGTGTGTTTTTCTGTGGCCTGTCTTGCTCTACCATATTTTTCCACACTATCTCATAAACAGCACAATTTTCAGGGAAAAATGTTACTGAACATAAAATGTGTTTTGATATTCTCTACATTTGTCTGAAACATTTCTCATTCAAAGAAGAATGCCAATTATAAACGTACCCAAACAGGCATTGAAATATAGGCCAAAAGGGAAGAGACACATAGGATGCCCAAGGAAAAGCTGGAAGGACCAGCTTCACCTTGAGGGTAAAGAACAGGCACTATGCCTAACACTTCACAGCTGGTGGTGGTGGTGGTGGTGGTGGTGATGTACATAGGTCTTTGGGTAAGTACCCATTATTCTTGTCTGATTTTAATCAAACTTGGACTTTCTTGACAGAATTCTGAAAAATGCTCAAACATCAAATTTTATGAAAATCTGTCCAGTGGGAGCTGAGTTGTTCCATGCAAAAGGACAGCCACACAGGAAGATGGACAGACAGACATGACTAAGCTAACAGGCACTTTGCACAATTTTGTGAAGATGCCTACAAACACATGGGGACATACATGACCAACCACACCCTGTCATTAGCTCTCTTTCATGCATGTCATCGTACACCTGTAATTCTGAGAAGATTAACCAGGAGTAACATCACGTAACTTAGCATCTACTCATAAGAGTTTGTGAAGGGATATTACAGGTAGACTGGGAGGTGAAAAGAGAATTTAAAGGGAAAAAAGTGCATTAAAGATTGACAAAAATGTCATGAGAAAATCACAATAATTCCAGGGGCTCAGCACAAAAAAAATGAGAATAACCGAAACTTTAAAATCACAACATACCTGGCAAACCGTACAACAAAACTGGTCCCTGAATTAACTTTTATTTAGACACAGTACCATGACATAATTCCTTCCCCATGCACTGGTGGCAACAGGTGGCATACATGCAGTACATGTCTCAAGTATGTTCCAGGTGACATACTAACCATAAATGAAATGTGTCTTAAAAACTGAACAGAAAGTCGCTACAAATTCCAATCATTTAGTCATGACTAGTGCCTGTGGCAAGTTTAGACTCTGATGAAAAACTTATTTTGTATCTTCATTCCTTTACCCCACTGTTACTTTCAAACCTCTTCATCTTGTTCCTTCCTCTCTACTGCACCCTTAACCATCTCTTTTTTTCTCTCTGCCTTATCATCATTCCCCCCACTTTGCGCACTCTATCCTTTATATTTATATTTTCTATTAAACCTACTTTATTTCCATGTTTACCCCAGTGCTGGTAGCCTCTCTCAGCACACACATACACAAAACTGGCATTCATATACAAAGCAGTATTTCAGCCTGCTCATGTGCAGTTGCAGAATGGAATATAGGATTACACAACATGTCTCATACATTTTTGTAAAGCATTCAGTTTAAAAGAATGATGCTGGTTTGACCTAGCCATACTAAACAAGAATTGGATAGTTTCATGTAACAGGCTTCATGGTGAACAAAATTAAAATAATTTTACTTTTCACAAAATTACATAACCCTGTTGTTCACTTAGATGAATGTGCCAAAAAAATGTTGCTTCTTTTATATCTTCCATGTACCATGTCAGAAAGAACACTTCAAAGCACAGTAAAACTGTTATATACTACATACTACAAATTCTCATTGAAGTACTGTCCTGTCACAGCCTGGTATGTGTAGCCACATCTGAAAGGTCTAACACCTCATGCAGGGCCAAGGGTAGCACGGCAAACAGGCCAGTCAGTCAGCAATAAAGCAGAAACATTATAACTGCTATCAGTTCAGGGAACACCTCCTGTGGGTGTTACCAAGTTCACCTGAATCCTGTGTTGTTTCTAACACAGGCAGGAAGTTTGTACTACACTGATAGTAATCCATCTGGCAGCCAAGATAAATCCACCCACACTGCTCATCTTGGTTTTCCACCACAAGCCAAATGACAGTACCATACCTTAGGTTACTGCTAAAGAAGTGACCAATGGGTTTTGTGAGTGTCACTTTTAGTTATGTGTTTGGGTGTTACTTTAAATGGCAACTTCACAGTCAAGGTTCAAAGGACTGCTGTTTGGGTACACAGACCCATACTGCAATTTATGTAGACTTCTTACATGTATGAAAATACTGTGCACTGTGTGAAAAAGCAAGGTGGTCAACACTTCAAGATGCTGACTTAAATAAAGTATGTTAAACTGCATACAAATAATAGTAGGCACTTACTTGACAATCCCTATTGAAAAATGATAAAGCATGCAGCACAATGCTGTAACACTCACTTGTGGCAGAGTGAAGTAGGCCTATCACTGTGAAAAAGCAACAGAATGCCTCAAGATGTTCAGGGAATCAAAAAAATACCCTCTCCTGTCATTCATACAGATGAAACCAATTTGACACCACATTTTCACTAGTCATACTTTGCACTGCTGTACAAGAACATATGTCCAATCTAGCAATATAACCACTGCATTTCTGCAATGCTAACACTTTTGCCACCAAGTTAGAATTCAGCAATCACCACAATATCAGACGGCTTAAAATGACATGGTTCCATTAAGACGAGGGCTAACGTTTTAAGACACATAGGAACAAATACCTAGAAATTCATTTCATACATTTAGGTAAGAAAGAAATTTACTGTATTTTAAGACATGCTGGATATCAATGTTTTATTTTCCATAAATGCTGTTCATTTCATAATTTTATCTGCTTCTGCTCAAATAGTACATTCTTCATAAGCCATAAACTGAAATTTAGATACCCATCCCAGCAGGATAAAGATATGACAAATGGGTGAGAGAAAGATGATGGCGGTGGAAAGAGTGAACCTCCAGCAAAACTTCTATCAGCACTGGAGGACAATGACACTATGAGGTAATATGGTGAACCTCCAGCAACATTTTTGTCAGCAATGGTGAACACTGACACTGTGAGGTAATATATCACAAAGTTGGATGTTAATAACACAATGGCTTTTCTCAATACTAAGGAGAATGAAACATTCTGGGTTCCACAGAAAGTGAAGAAGCTAAAATTTACAACAACTGAAATGTGGAAGAAATTAACCAATTAACAACAGAGTGTGGGATCTTGTAACCTAAAAAATGCCTGCACAGAACCAAATCAATTTCTCCTCCATTTTTGACAGCATGTAGCGAACACAGCACAGATTACTGTTTTCATGTGGGATGACGCACAAAGTAAATGTTGAAGATTCAAGTCTTTTGGATTGTCACACTGTCTTCAGTAATATCTTCAAGAGCGCTGCTGTGAGAACCTCATATCTCACACAGTAAACGTTGTTATACATTCACATTTTGCACTGTCATATCGCTCCATGCTCCTGATATGCACACATGCATACATGACCAACTGCTGCTCCTATTTTTGTGACATCAGTAATCATACAAGACAGCACGAGACACAATTCGAGCCAGGTACACATTGCAGGAGCATATTCCAGAAGTTACTTTTATCTGACTAATTCGATATTACGCTCAATGTATGCACAAACTAAATTAAAATTATGCAAACACTGCTCTTGTTCAACCCAGTAATACTGCTTATATCATTGTGAAAGTACTGTAATTCAAACTCTACCTTAGCAAAATAATATATACTTTTATTCTATGAAGCTCTGCGTCTGTCACGCTTGCCATAGTTTATCTAGGTATAAAATACCTTTCTGTACATTACTAACAACTACAACCATACAGCAAAACCAGGAGTTCCAAATATTTTTAGAGACTTCAGCATTTTAGCAAATCTCCACAGATCATCACTCAGGGGAACAAAAAATAAACGGCCAACCAACGTTCTGTATATTCCTGCCGAATAATTACATGGTAATAGAAATAAATTCAAAATTAAACATTAGGGGTTAACAAGCAATAAGTAAATGAGGAAACTTACTCTTCACTAAATCCATTCACGTGCAGTATCCTCATCTGCTTTACAATTGTGCTTTTGCCCGATTCTCCGGCACCTTGCAAAAGATGAAAATAGCACACATTAGCCGCAATACAAACACAAATCAACAAAACTACTCGCTCAATATGGCTGACAGCACTAGACGACTGACAGAGCTGCCACAAAATATTTACCTAGTAACAACAATCTGTGCGTGGCTCTGTATAACTGTTTGTCCTTCTGAATTTGTGCGTTTATCCTTTTGTTTGTCTCCTTACTCTTTTTACTTTCTTCATGGTCCGCTTTTGAGCCCCCACCTCCAAAACAACCCATGGCATCAGGCCAGTTATTAAAAAATATGGTGGGTAGGCAGCACCGATGGGAGTCGCGCTGCCTCTCGTTTACGGCGAGATTCCCTATTTTGTAGGCGTTATTAATACACGCAAAGTACAACACTATTAATGACACATATTTTGAAACACTTTCCAACACTTGTCAACCATTAAAAATTCGCTAAAACACTATATTCCCCAAAACTATTCACGGGTAAGCCATCACTACGAGATACAACTGCACTCACTGCCACAGATGAAACCTGCCAAGACACATTGCATTGTGGGAGTTGCAGCCGATTCCTTCCCGGTTCCCTTTTTTAAATGGGACGATGCATTACTTTAAAACGTCACGAAAGTATACAACATATGCGAGCACACTTAGAGAAACCTTTAACAAGAATATGTCACACGCATTGCGAAGAGTTTAATGTTTCTGCTCCGTATCCGCTTCGATCCCAATACATAAGAACGAACACGACCGTGACTACGGCGCTTAGTGGCAGCCGGTTGAAGCGAATGACCACGGACGTGTACCACACGCACAGATGATTGCAGTGAGTGTGGTTTCTTTTCTACTGAACGTCCAATAGATGGCAGCACAATGATCTCACGTCCGTCGGAAGTGTACGTTCGAGCTGAAATACAATAGGCCTAATATTTATTTCATATTTAGGTGGCATTACTGCAAAAGGCGTTGTCGCAGGGTTCTCCTCCTCCCTTCTGCCTGTGACCTTCACACAGATTACCTCATTTTCGGGCCAATAAGGCGTTAGATATGCTTCATGCAGTTCCAAAGTGCTTCTTGAATAAGAAATGCTTCTAGCATATAAAATTCATCTTCTTCACACTATGGAAATTGTAACATCACATCATTTCAGATTTCCTTACACTAATATTCTGTAAATCCTGTTTTTGGAGGATTTTCGTACAGCCCTGTGCATTATAGCTCTTTCTGGAGAACACTTTAGGAGTGGTGTATGAGGTCCAGACTGTATGAAGTGGGGAAACTGGAAAAGTGGGTCATT
Organism: Coptotermes formosanus; assembly: GCA_013340265.1. Lineage (NCBI taxonomy): Eukaryota > Metazoa > Arthropoda > Insecta > Blattodea > Rhinotermitidae > Coptotermes > Coptotermes formosanus. The sequence continues at coordinate 834,138 of BLKM01012015.1, forward strand.
TACACTGTAGTATTGTTAAACTGCACAGGGGCACTTAACCTCTCATACCAATAAATTGGACATGGACACAAACTATCATGCTGATAAACCGGACAGGGGGACAAACTCATACTGATACACTGGACAGGGAAATGATAGTAGTTGGCAGTTCTGTGGAAGAAAGAGGCTTCACATACATGCATAATTCAACATCATGAGTACCTCTCCCATAGAAGGTCAAACACAATAAACCTGATCATCATCAAAAGTGTATGCCGAGACTATCAGGGAATACCATACTGCACACAAACAAAAAATTCCAGTAAAGAGAATCTTCATGCTTGTCCACAATACGGTATCCGCAGTTTCCACTGTAAGTTACAGAACACGTACTGGAGTCCCAAACTGCCACTCACAGTTTCACTTCCAAATGCTGAAGAATCTGGATGAGAAATATTTCATACATTTTAAATGCATATTAAATCATTGAAAATGTCTGTGTTAATACTCTTATAGAGTCATAGTATAAGTGATGATCTCAATATTTACTAGGACTGGGGACAGGGGGTGGGGTATAACAATATCTACAGAAAATGGATCCTTGTAGACCTCAACTTTTTAAGTCCCATATTCTAGGAATGAAAAAACCTTCATTTAGTTGAGTTGCACATACACTTCTTTATATGTGCCTGGTAACACCAAGTTTTGCCAGTACACATCCACTATATCACTAATGATTACAGATTAACTGTGCCATTTATTATGTTTACAAAGGTTCCAGTCTCGTCCAAGTTATTTATTGCCTATTGATCCTATGTACAATCTAGTTCTTCCCCTCCCCCCAACCTCAATAGTACTTTCTTCACCCGGTCATCCCATTTACATCTTGTCTTGTAATCAAGGGAACCTAAATATCTCAGTTCATTGGCCTTGCTACCAGTAAGGATCTTCCTGAGTGCAATTTCCTTGTTGATATGAGGCCACTTGCTCCTCAGGAACTCCTCTCTCAATCTGTGTTTCTGGACATTTCAGCAATAGATGGGATTCACTCTCTTCCCCCACACACACACAAGGCACCTACCCCTTTCCATGCCCCCCTCACTCCTTTTAGTGTCCAGATTCCCTGTTGGAACCATTCAATTCCACTTCTTTCTTTCATACAGCAGCAGGATGCATATGCCTCCCTTCCCCAGGAATGTTTCAAATCCTCATACACAGATAGTGTTCTCTTCTCTCTCATTTCGGCTAGCCACCTCTGTCTTTGGATATCCACATATCTGAGCTTGGTGTTGAGACCTGTGGTCCTCATTTCTGTCCCTCTCGTGTTTTGCCAAATATATCCAAGTCCGACAGTATCCAGTTCTTGCCTTAGTCTCCTTGCCCAGTATTCTACCTTTGGCTGTCTAGCCTGCCACTCACAACACTATCTCACCAGTTCCTCTTCCACACTCTTTTTCACCCTCCCCCAGTATTTTATCACAGTACTCAGAATTTTTCCTCTCCGGCTGTTTCTCCCAAGTTCAGTCTCGGCTGCCCATTTAGCCACATTTCTAGGGATTCTTAGCAGTTTCTTGCAGGATTTACCCTGTATCCCACCCCCCTCTATCCCCCAGATTTCAGCCCCATATAAAATCCTGGATTCATATATCTTCTCACAGATCTTCTCTAACATGTGTAACCTCATATTAGGCATTCACTCATTCAGGCTCTGCGAAAATACAATAACCATAATGCCACTTAAGGTACAGCAGGCCTCAACAAATCCTGGGTGCCAGGTCTCATGGGTAACTTGTCATGGCACCTAGAATTTTAGAAGCAAGTACTGCAAATTAATATCTAGATTTCTGAGCTAGTGTTCAGATTCAACAAAATTTGTCATGCCATGAGATACAGAATATTCTTCATAGAAATACCACATGTCAAGTCACACATGCTCCATGGTCACAAAGAATCATTCACAATAATAATGCTGCACTTCTTTGGCATGGTCTAACACACAAACCGTCAAAAGCACTGATCTAGCATTTGGATCATGGTGGTCTGAACTCCAGGTTTCATGTGGTTCACAAGTATGACAAGTTAGAGGGGATGGTATTCTTTAACACACTTCTTTTGCTAGTCATGAAGGATGATGATTCATTCACTGGGTGATAACTGCTGACATGCTCCCTTCACATCTACAGTTTATGTCACCGGGAAAAATATGTGCAAAAGAAAATCATGACCCTTATACAGTATGAATTATTGCAGTCTGGCATGTCATTTCCTGCAACAGAATTACTGGGACATACGTCTGCTGTAGTCAACAGCGAAAATGATACATTTGAGCGATACAAAATGACAAGCATATTTGTGCTCCAAACCAAAGCAATGAGCCTTAACAAATTTTGAAATGATTACTAACCTACAGCTCAGAAGAGGAAGTCTTATTAATAAACATTACTGCCTTCTGTGATATCATGCAATGTAGTCTGGTAGCATGGTACCAACATTTCAGAGGAACCTGCTATTTTCATCTTCACAGCCGACAGGACACGTAACAAAGCAGCATGACTTTCTGGATATAAAGAGATTAAAATCCATGGAATTTATGTAGAACTGCCTCCCCACAGAGAAATACTATGCGAGATTTTACATTGTCATAACAATGTCTGTAAAGAATTCTGTATTCTGGTAGAAATTTAAACACTTCACAGGACCCTACTGCCACAATCGTAAGCTAAACATGGAAGTTCTTACACATAAAACTGAACAGGTGAGCCAGTTATAAGTGTACACGCATATAAAAAGTCAGTCCCTTACTTGCCACACAGACAGCTTCAAAACTGTCTTGAATTGTACACATTCACAACAATAATGAGCCAGAAACAGACCAGAAAGTATGTAAATGCATTTCAGTTCTCAGTGTAAATTACAAGGTACTGGCCAGTCATACAAGACCAAGATATCTGCATACCAATGGTACTACAACAGATGCTATGACACAGATGGTAACCATGTTTCGTAGCTGTTGCTGAAATCTTTCATGCATGTCATATGGTAGTACTACTACCTGATCATCACCAATCTGAATGTTCTGAGACGTAATAACTGATTTCATTTCCTGAAAATTCCCATCAAAACACACCCCCTGCTTTTTAATCAATTTCAAAATTTCATCAATCATCTCTGATATGGTTACTAGTTCACGACTGACTTTATTGTCCAATTCATGAACCAGATGATTATGATGACCTGAGATATTATCACTTGGAACAGAAGCAATATGTTTCATGTCTCTCACAATCACTGATAGTGCGTTTTCATGCTTGGAAAGAACCTCTGAAATGTTTGTTGAAATATCCTGCTCACCATGTTTTAACAATGATTCTCCTATGAGTCTTCTCAATTCTTTCATTTTTATTTGAGAGTTTACTGAGCTCCCAACGATACCGATAATTGTCCCAATTATTGACCCTATGATTGACCAATATTTTGTCCTTTCTGCTTGAGCCCTTTCCTTTTCATGGCTTTCCTTGACTGCCAATGATAAGGCTGCAAAACAGTCCCGCTCCTCTCGTTCATACTGCTGGAATTCTTGTACCGCTCTCCTCTCTTCTTTAAGAATGCTATGTTCTTGGGTTATTAGGTGCACGTATCGTTCCTCTCCTCTTGATGTATTATCCAATTCAGCCCATAAATCTTTAAGTTTGGCCTGTATTGCAGACACCAATGTAGTAGCATCTCTTCTTCGTTCTTGCGCTGTAATGAACTTTGCTTCTGCTTCAACCACCCGGTTCTGTGCCATTCGAACTTCATCCAAACCAGTCACTCCTTCATACCACTGAAGCAGCTGTTCAAATTTTCTCTTAACCAAACTTTCCGCAGTGTTCGCTGTGTGAATAGCAGCTGGATTTAATACTAACCTAACTTTATGCCTTAAAACACGAGGAGTCACTACACTGTTAGAGAAACGATGAACTGAAATCACACAAAACACCCTGGTTGCCATCGGCTAATCACTTTCAGACTTTTGTATGCAAACTCTTCTCGCTTTTAATATTTCCACACTCCGGAAACATTCAGTCACCGTCATCCACGGATTATAACATTTCTTATCCGTGTCCGTGATTTCGATATTAGCACTACCCTGGCCCCTGCAGCTGAACGAGTCATTGTAACAGTTCTGCGATGCGACCTCATCAACATGTTATCATGTAGTCACATGGTTTATTTCTCCCGACCAAACCGCTGGAAATATCTCTAATTCGCGATACCAGTCATATTGCCTGACACGCCCCCCGCTCTTATCCGTGGTGCAGACCATGGAGGCACACATAGCTATAATCATGGGTCGTACGACCCACAACCCACGGTGTTCACAATTGTGTTCGCCCGTCCGTCGAGTTGAACGGGTGAAGTCTTCGCTCTTGTATGTTGTAGCGCAGCGTATGTTTGTAGCTGTTTAGTGCGTTTCGGGACAACCTATCGGGTCCCATCCTCAAGGTGGGCCCAGAACGTCTATAAACCATCACGAACACACGCTGTGTAAGAACTGAGAAGAAAAAAGACCTCGTCCACACCGCAGCGGAACCCTGAAATCTTGCACGGATGAATTCTAAGTCTCAAGGAAATGAATTTCCAAGCATTAGTATGGTGTGCCCCTTAATTGAGAATATCACGATTCCCGACAACTCAGAAACAATTGCACTTTTCCCCATGGTGGGAAGTGTCATGTTTCCACAGGGTTTAGAACCAAAAACTAAAAGTTTTGTGCTACTAAAAAACACATTTGTTTTTACCTTGTAACTCTTCTTATTACTCTTACGGTTGCTCTCCTTAGTTCTCTCACCAGCTGAAAAGGCCAACAACATACAACTCTCTACAGGACAGAAAATGTGCATCAGTGAGGCCCACCGTACAACACGTGAGCCATGTGGCCTATGACAGCTGTTCTCATTCCATAAGAAAATCAACAGAAATACAATTCCAGTCGTAAGAAATCCATTTTCTATTTCATGTTCACACCAAGCAGACATATTATGAAATATATAGCAACATCATGATTCCAGTCTTTTGGGATGTGCAAGTGTGCAGTTTACAAGCTATGTTGATACCCATGTACCAACTTACATTGTGGAGGAATCTACTAAACTACACAGAATCATAACCTGAGAGAACATCCTAAAATATTATACACCGCAACATTTAAGTTAACGTTACACTGTTCCCAAGTTTTACAGAATTTTATATCATTTATCATGCCAAAAAACTAGCACATTTCTTAGCTTCTGTGAATAATGTTGAAATTATTAATTTCACACTATTTTCCTATTGATTTCAGACTGTCACTTTCAAAACTGCCAAAGACATGCCACATATTACAAACATATTGTGGACGCAAATTTTGCAAGATGCTTGTCTTTCTGCATGATAAGGATCCAGTGAATAAAAGTATTTCTATGCAATAAGTGTTGAAACATGTCACATACCATGCCCACTCTGCCACCTTTACTGTTTGCTGAAGTGTAATCAGGATGAACTCATCTACAAGCGCAAGTGGTTACAACACAAGTTATGAAACTCCTGATCCACATTATCCTTTCATTCTCTGTACACATGAAAGCCTCTTGTTGCATAGGGATTTGTACAGCTTACGTGAAGAGACAACTTGAGAGCAATTATAATGACAGTACAGACCATGCTGATGACAGTCAATACTGAAGTCACATGTTCACACTTTCAACACATAAAATATTACTTCAAACAAAAACTGTGTACACTCATGTGGTCTACCAAATTTCATATACTTAGTGTTATAACACAAGAATAACTGTGACAAAATTAAAAATGAAAATAAAAAAAATTGATTCTATCACCAGTATTTTTCACAGACCAATGCCAGTTACATCAGTTCTCTTACCGAAAGATGTAATTTTAGGAGACAGTTTGTTGCATAAATATGTTTACTTTACTCTATCAACGTTACTGACCACACATATACATCCTGTAAGTCTTATTTTTAATATCAAGACCTACAAATACAGGTGTTCAGGCTCAAGGTAACAAGATACAAACTAAAAGTATGAGGAAACCTAAATTTAAGAGTCACATTTACTTCAAATCTCCTTGCCCAGAAGATATCTAAACTATCGAGCCATTATTCTGTATGTCAACAATTGCTAATCACTTCCTGGAAGGCTGCTTATCTTGCACAACCCAGCCCACTCAGGGGTTCTCTTCAATGTCTGTTATCAGAAAAAGGTTGTCTAGTCTCTATGTGTCATCCACAGTCAGTATATAGACAATGCTAGAGTGTCACATGTTTTTGCATTAGACATCGCTCAATACAATTCCTACACGATGTGTCATAAATACAAAGAGAAGTTTTCTAATGCATCTGTTCCAAACACAACAATAACTTACAAATATGTGAGAAAGGTCTGCGCAAGTGGCTGCATTCTAGGCAGTAACAAAATGCAGAGAAGACATCCACTAGACAAACTAGACAAAATCAGTGTTACACTGAAGACAGCTTCAAGAAAACCGCCAGCTCAACTTCCACAGCAAATGGTGTGTCTGTATTGATAGCACAAAATGTATCAAAACTGCTGCACTTGTTTTCACTGTGGTTCAACAACTGTTGTTCACAAACTCTATATGACACATCATGAAGTGAGTGTGATTTTTGTGAACTGGTACCTTCATGGGGTGTATGAGGGAGAAATATGCTCTACAGGCACTCCATTTAACAGTGAAATTTGGTTTCAATTCAGTGGATACACAAACTCTTAGAACAACAGGTTTTCCATGAAGTACCACTACCTAATGTTAAACCTGGCGTGTGGCGTGCTACAGCAGCCAGGATTACGGGAACCATTCTTTTTTCTCAGACCATAAATTCACACAGTTATGTAACACACATTACAACTCTATTTTTTGAATGCTTGTCCTGTTACAAGAGGAACTATGCATTTTTCTGCAAAACAATACAACAGGTCAAACTGCAAACAATTCTGTGCATTGTTTACAGGGTGTTTTTGGCAACATGATACTAAACAGGGAATTAACAAACAGGGGCTGCAGCTTAGTCATTCACCTGTTCAATCAATTTTTAATTGTGGGGAACATTAAGGATAAAGTACATAGTAATATCCCTTGATCCGAAGATTATGTGAAAGGAAGTATTCGGCATATAGTGCTCCCAATTTTACCAGAACTTCAACGTACGATGAACATATTTGTTATTGGCGACGTGTCTGCAAGCTGAAGCAAACTGTTTCCAGAACTTTCTTTAAATATGGTGAGTAGAACCTAATACTACCGGCATTATGTTTAATTGGAATAATGGTGATCAGTGCACTACCTGTGATCACACAAAACATGAGTGTAGAGTGCTGCACTGTGTTAGATAAAATAATGTCCCTGCATATGCAACCTCTAACCAAATGTTTTCCAGAGCTCTGCAAGTTGATCTGTGATCAACTGCATCATTACTGCAACATTCACACATCCCCTTAATACACAACATACTTAACAGACTTCTGCCAAAAAAAGTCTCCTCCTCATGACTCCATGGCACTGTGGTTACTTAAGCACAGCAAAACGAACAGGCAACACCATCCGTGTGCAGGCTATGCAGACATATGGGGGAGTGGCAGTATAAGTCCATTCATTCTTAACCTCAACACTAGATGGAAGTGTGGTCAGCTTCACAGAACAGCCACTGTACCCTTGGGAAAAGAGCTCCTGGTACGCTACTGAACAGGTGGTTGGGTGGGCCTCAAAGCTGGTCTGGAAGCTTTGGCAAAGAACAAAATCACTTGACTGTGCTGGGAATCAAACCATGAATCCTTAGGTCGGCAGCCTGTAGCTTAGTCACTATACCTGGTACACTTAAACACACTGGCAACTTTACTTTAATTTTAACAGGGTGAGGACATGTGACTGGGAGGCCAGGGAAATGGACCTCCTCTTCCAATTCACCAATCAGGAAATGTGTGCTTCAACACAGTGTGCACATCATTCTTCCAGTGTGGGGGACTGTCACAGTGAAAAGTTTATTCTTGCACACCACCCATCACATGGCTGAAAACACTTGACAGGAAACCAAATACCTTAATGAGCCCACAAAGCAAACTTATGCGTTATAAGTCAGCCTGGCTTGACAAGAAGTGCGTCTGACCATTAGATCCAACGTGTGCATTCATAAAGTCACACTCTACTACAATAATTTCAAAAAAATATGGAAGTGCTCATGACTTAATTGAACCATTATTCTGGCATTTGAATGGTGTGACTGAGGACAAGTCAGGGCAGCTGCTGTCCCAGCTATGATTCGAGCTGGGCACATCCACAATACAGGTCTAGAGGGTCACTCTTACCCCAGTGTGCTCCACAAACTTTCCTAATACTTTTATTTCATTTCTTGACACCTTTAGCTAGATACTTTGTGAATGTAGCAGAAAACCACTTTCTTTGTCAACATACAAAACAGAAATAATTAAAATCGCTCAGTATAAGATGTGCCCGAAAAGAAGACTCAAGTTTATTTGTTACAAAAACAAAAATTTGGAGAACTGCTGATGCACTGTTGAAGACTAAGCAGCCAGCACTTACAAATACCACTGCACTAGACCTCTTACCATATCCAAACATAATCACTCTAAGTCCAAAAGTCTGTCTAAAATATTTGAGCAAACAAACAAATAATGCCATTCCCAGAAACGATAAAGAAGCTCCTCTTCATTTTAATCTGCAATGGGCACAAATGCACACACCCCTCATTACTGCTCCACATAAAATGAAGACACAGTAACAAAAACAAGACACACTTAACTTCTCATATCTTTGTTCTTAATGAGGTTTGGTTTCATAATCTTCAAATCATCTTGTTTGCCAATGTGTCTCTTGCTTTACATGAGTAAAATTCACAGGAAAAGCTGCACAGAAAAACAACATCAATGAAGCATCCTGCAATGTGACATACAATTTAACAAAACACGCAATGTTTACCTGCAATCAAGAACATTTTTAAATTATTTCCATATAAAGACAATGAGCTGCAGAAAGTTACACAACTAGGAGATTAATAATTTGTATTCCCCCCCCCCCCCCCACCAGTGGCACAACAGCCCTTAGTGGGCCAGGGCCTCCTCATTATTGAGGCTTCACAATCACACTCACACACACCACAATTTGTAGGACTCCTCTGGACAAGTTATCAGCCCAGTGCAGAATAATTTGTAGTATAAAACAAATATTTGTTAGAGTGATTTGATGAAGGATAATGAGATGCACTAGAACATGCAGCATGTATGAATACAAGACTTCATTTGGAAAATCTGAGGGACACAGAAACATGTTTAAAGTGTTCCCATAACATGTGAAACACTGATGTCTGACTAAATAAAACTGGAATGTGAAGACACATTTTATGGATACTTCCCAAATTAATCTAGCAGTTCTGAAGTTGTTACATCCCAAAGTGGACAAACACACATGGCAAATCTGAAAGGCTCATTACTACAGCTTTTCACTGCAAACACACCAAAAAAAATTCTATGAAGTTATATGTCAGCACAGCAACAAAAAAGAACAACAAAAGACAATGACAACAACTACAGCAGCAGCAGCAACAACAGCAATGGCGACAAAAATGACCTAATGAAAGGGGGACAGCTGCTTCCTTGAAATACTGTGAGCATTAAATTCCTTAAAACAGTGAACAGTGTCCAGGCATTTTTAGCAACACTACACAAGACGCACTTCCCAACTCATGCTAATTTTGAAAATTGGAACTCCTCCACCTCACAATTACCGTATTTTCTCAAATAGTCTGCCCTGGAAGAAAATATGCTCTGTATTTCTAAAAGTGATAAAAAATACAAAATATTTGTAGCTGAATTTCATGACGCATTGCAGCACACGTGTTGGGTATAAGCATACACAATACACAATGTTTGAAATCTGAAAATGATGTGCTTCAACTATCCATTAGAGCTTTGATTTTTCCACGATCTCACATCCTGCTGTAGGAAGACAATTGTCCTTTCAATACATAAACCACTCTTTGAAATAGTACCTCCACAACCATCCCTGGTGAATACTATACATCTGAACTGCCTCTCATGTGCTCAGAGAAGATTTCCTTCCATTTCAGAAACCAACATCACATTTCTACAAGATTTCTTTTGCCTTCTAAATTACTTTCAGTCACATGCTTTCAGTACACATGTTTAGCAGAACACTTTCACAGTACACACAGACCAACACAGACACCTACACTGCAGAATGTTACTGTGCTTGAGCAACAGAGAAAAGGAGGAAGTTTTTTTTAAAGCCAACTGTGCAGAAGGCATCTGAGAAAATACAGCGATACCATTTGTGTTGAGAAACATTTAGTTCCACACGTTTCAAACAAGCCCACTGCAACTCACTCGCTCACTCACTCCATGGAACCAAGAACTGCTTGCGATGCTAACAGTTCCTCAGTGAGTCAAGAAATGCACTATGCTGTATGGAACCCAACCGTTCAATACCATCTCCACAACAGCCTGCAACTTGTCCCTGACTTGAGCCAGATTAATCCATTCCATGCCCTTTCATGTTGAATTTTAATATAATTCTCCCACCTCAGTGGTCTCTCTCATTTAGTTTTCCCCAACCAAAAACCTGTACGCATTCTCCTCTCCCCCACATGTGCCACATGCCCTACCCATCTCATCCTTAGTCTGATCACCCTAATAATACCCTGTGACAAATATACACCATGAAGCTCCTCATTATGCAATTTCTCCATTCTCCTGTAACTTGCGCTCTCTTAGGCCCAGCTATCTTCCTGAACACCCTATTCCCAAACACTGTCAACCTATTTCACACTGTTATTCATACCATGCATTTCATTATTAAGTTACTGTCTAAAAGTTTCCCACAATACACACAATACACTTAATGATTTAAAGTTATTACAGAATCACTCTACAGAGTAGGAGGTACAATAACTGACTCCTTCCAGTGCTGAGACAACTGTTCCTTCCTCTAAACTGAATTAGTAAGTTCACAGATCTCAAGACTTGCTCTTTTGCCTCCTGTTTGAATGTATTCTGCTGGAATTTGATTAATCCATGATGATTTATTTTTTTAACCTTTCAATAGCCATCTCAACCTCAAAGCCACTAGGCTCTAATGCCATTGGCTCAGTTGTATGTACTGCACTCTGCCTAATCCCATTAGCCCCAACAAATTTAATAATGGACAGAAGTGGTTCTTCCACCTATTCAAAATACTGTGGCAATCTGCAAGCAGATCACCCTTCTCATCATTTACCAACTTCATTCTAGGCTGGTTAACATTCTTAAATTAATTTATGACTCTTAGACAAATCTCTAATTCGGTGAAACATCTCCCATCGTTTCTGAAGGAATCATAAAAAAAGAGTATTAAGTGCAGGCAAACAAGTCGTGGCAAAGTTTTCAAAGCATCAGATCTACAGAGACAATAAATGAATGCAACTTGTGGGAAAGTAATGCACAGAGGTTTCACTGTGTTCTTGTTCTGTTCACTTCAAGCCCATTTCTTTTCACATATTCCTGCTTCTTGCTCCTGAAATGGTTATTAGTTCCACATCTTACATGCCTCAGAATATCTGCATTAGTTTGGCCTGGATTCTGCCCGCACTGTGATTCACTGAAAAGAAGCACGTGGGGATTACTTTCTTCTGCGATGTGATACTTTGTAATCTGCAAACTATTTACTGTTGCTTCAGTGGAACCTACTACTTCTCTCTTCAGGGTTGAAGACTTATGATGACAGCAGACAAAAGGTTCATATGAAACATTGGTAATTAGCAGCCAGACTATACGACTACAAGGTGTCACATCCCGAAAGACAGTAATCTTCAGGGTCACCAGCGTGCGAAACTCAGCGCTCAAATAAAAAGTGCATGGCTACTCTATTCAGATTTACACCAATTCAGAAACACTTACTAGTCAGTCAAATTATTTGAACTCAGGTTTGCCATCTTCTCTTCCCAGATGCAACCGTTCTCCTTCTTGCAGTGACTTGATGCGTTCTGAATCTGTCCTTGGCTCTTCTTTGAGCAAAGTCTCCAAGTCAACATTTTCCAAGTTCACACCATGAGCAGATCCTGTAACAATGCTAAGTGCACTTAATCACATCATGTTTATGTTCAAGAACTGCAGAAATTTACTGGTCATTATGACTGCACATATGACCAGATCCAGTCACTGTGGGTGATTATTTAGGCTGGCGGGTTAAACCAGTATCTTAATTAAGCATTACAGACCACACATCTTTATCAGTGTGAAATCTCAAATGTTCAGTCCATTACGTCATAACTACATTGTCACTGTCGGCGCAGTTGGTTGAGGCACTGCGCTACAAGCCAGAAAGTTGCGGGCTCAATTTCCAATGGTGTCATTGGAAGTTTTCATTGACATAATCCTTCTGGGCACGCTATGGCCCTGGGGTTGACTCAGCCTCTAACAGAAATGAGTACCAGGAATATTTCCTGGGGGGTAAAGGCAACCGGTGCGTACAGCCGACAACCTTACCACATTCATATGCCAACTGTCTTGAAATCTGGGAGCCTCAACATCCTGGAACCCTAAGGGTCTGTCCAGACCTGTAATGAGATAGCTTTACCTTTTATACTGTTACTGCAAAGTCAATACCTGAAATGTGATTTTTTTACTTTGTGATATTAATACCGCTTAGTAGGTCTTGCACATTCTCACACTTCAACAAAACCAGATATGTTTATCTGAAACAAACTCACCTAACAAACAAAACAAAAAAAAAATTATTCTGTTAGAGGATACCTACTACCCGTGAAATTCCATAATTTCCAAACAGCAGTTTTTGACTTCACAAAGACGATATGGAACAGGCAATATAATGACTAGGCTAGGCTGGGTGACCCCAGAATCATGGTTCATTTCTTGTGAAGCAGGAAGTTTTCTCTTCTCCTAAAGCCTAGACCAGCTCTGAGGTCCACCAAGTCACCTAATCAAGGAGTAATGAGGGCTACTTTCCAGTGGTAAAGCGGATAAGGTCTGAAGCTAACTCCTCATCCTCATCTACTGCCAAGATTAAGAATGTGTGGAGCTATACAGCTCCTCCACCATGTAAACAAAATTAAAGGGTCAAAATTAATACGGGTTAAGGAAGATTTAAATGCAATATAATGCAAAGCAACACAATTTATTTCTCTCAACAGATTCCATACTACAAACAGGATACATCACTCAGAAACCCTAGTTATTTATACCCCAAACATTTTTTATATCATGGTATCAATAAATATACTCTACTGGCATGTCTATTCAGGAAAGAAGCCTAAGAGTTTTGTGGAATGGGGGGGGGGGGGGGGGG
>BLKM01012015.1:847572-1042074 GCA_013340265.1 Coptotermes formosanus
CCGCGCCCCCGCCGGGCCGGCGCCCCCCCGGGGAATGTGGACGGGGGCCACCACCACCGCCACCACCACAGCAGTGACCTCTGCCACCTGCAGGTGGTCATATGTCAATAAATGTGCTTAGATTGTGCTCTCTAGATCAAATGTCAATAAATGTGCTTAGATTGTGCTCTCTAGATCAACTGCTGAGTGTAATTCATTCCATTCTGCTCCATAATAATTTTGCTATGTGCCATGTTCCATTTCGTGTGACCCAATCATGCATGCTCCTCCTTTTAATACAAACTGTACATCATACATGCAACCTTCACTGTCCAATGTCCTGCTACATTACTCCTCTACAGCAGTATATGTGAATGAAATGGGACCTGCTGGTCTTTGGATAAGATCCCGGACTCCCATTCAGAGGATTCTGAGTCCCTTCTGCATAAGAATTTTTCTGCTACCAGGTTGTTTCCCTTCTCTGAAAAATAAAACCGCTGGAATGCAAAAATATCAGCCATCCCCTCCCATAATTCAAGAGTTGTCAGGCAGATGTATGTCCTCTTTGCCAGCCATCACCATCATGATAACCCCACCCTGAGGGATTCTACACCCTTGTATAGATGGACAGAGGCCAGGAAGTGAACAGTGAGCACATGTGGCAGCACATCATAACAAAAACATATGAACACAAGCCCATTTCCACAGCTACTGATCGTGAATCCACCTACCAGCATGAGCTAGAAACAGATCCTTCAGGAAACCAAGTTCCTTTGTCAGCATACGAATCTTCTCTTCCAGCATCTCATTTTCTGTTTTAAGTTGATTTACCCGTTCCAACGTCTGCTGGGTGCGAAGCTTGCTTTTAACACGACTGCGTTTCACAGCCTGCCATACCATTCCATGAAGTTAGTATCACATTGAAATGAACAATATTTTTCCAGTTTAAAATCAATCTCCAGACACTAACGAAAATGTCGGTACACAGATGTAGAACTGTACGTTAGTATAAACTTAGAAGAAACAACTGAACACAGTGGAACATAACACTTCACAGTAATATGTGTATGTTAGACCATAATTTACTATTCTCAGCAATTATATCCTATGTAAAGAAACCACACATGAGATTACAACTTGAAGGTAGTCCTTCCTTGTGTAGGAAACATTTGGGTACAAATGCACTTCTCTACCTTCCAAAGTCAAAACAAAATTACATACTGTAGCATCAGATATGTATAAGCATTCACTGGTGTCATGGAAAAAATTACTAACCAACAATTTAGCAAAAACACATTCAGTAGTCCATCAAATTCTGATTTTAATAATGTGATGACTTTCTTAGCTGAAAAAAATGTGTGACACAGATTTCTGTACCACAACAAAATGTGTGGTCTTGCATATTTATTGAAATATAACAAAATATAACATTCCATAACTATCAAAATTATCCTCAAAACTCTCTAGAATTTACAGTAATTAGCATCTTTTCGCTCAAGATCAACAATATGCAAACAAACACATACCAATACACATTCTTTAGGAGTTACAACCTGTTGTGCATTAGTAACATGTATCAACGATAAACAAACCCACTCTTTCAGCCCATACAACTCTGTTTTTAATAAAATACAATTTGTTACATGTTTTGACCATTGCTAGTTATCTTCAGACAAGTTTAGTTATTTCATTCTGACAAGTGAACTTATCTAAAGATGACCAGAAGTAGCAAGCTGTCATATTTTACTAAAAACACAGTTTTGCTGACTGAGAGTGATGGCATGTATTGTATATACTTGTTATCTATGCATGTTATTGTTATGCATGGTGGGGTAAGAGTCTGTTTAATACCCAGTAGCCAGAAAAATACTGAGGTTGCCACAAAAAGGTGATTCAGTATTTTCTGGACATCACTATGGCTTTCATCTCTGCTCAGCACACAATATCACTTACTTTGGTATCACACTATTTGTCTTACACACGTGCAGATCAGCACATGACAATGAAAAATGATCTGAAACTCTCAACTCCTAGGCACTAAATGTCAAATCAGTTACCAGTAAATTTTTAACTGCAACCAGGTACTGCATGTTTAAAAAAAATCAGAATCAAATTTTACTGTTCGTTTTGTCAAAATAAGCTATAACCAATTTTATATCATCCATCCTGTGCATTAAGATTGTAATTGATACATCTACTGACAAACACACTAACAATATGTAAAGGTTATTACAAATTATCTTTACAGAAACAACAACAACAACAACAACAACAACAACAACAACAACAACAACAACAACAACAACAACAACAACAACAACAACAACAACAATTACTTGACTTAAATTCTTGTAACTTTCGAGGCTACTTTCTGAGTAACACTGGGCTGTCACAGCGGTAATCGATCAACATCTCATACTTATGATACATATCTACATTTCTTTTGTTTTATTAAACCATTTATACTTCACTTTGTCTAAATATTTGCCTAAAATTCTTATTTCATCTTTATTAGTGCATCTTAATATTTTCCTGTAAGCTACCTCTTTATTCATATCTAACAATTTTTCAATAACAAATTTCTTTCCCTAATTTCTAGTTTCCAAGCAATCCAGTAATATGTGTTGACGACATCCTCTTCACCTACATACAAAGGGCACTTTGCTTTCTCTGTGTTCATTCTTACTCCTTTCAGTAGCCACAACCTTGCTAGCAACCACACTATTCCACTTCTTTCTTTCCTCAAACACCATTCTATATACAATCTCTTGCCCCAGAAGAAGTTCATTTCTCGATATAGTGTTAATTGGGTTTTCTCTGACAATTTTGCTAAAATGTTTTGTCTTTCAATATCATTACTTCTGTCTTTCACTATCTTTGTTATTTCTCTCAAGTTATATTCTTGTTGCTTCCTCCACATGAATCCTAATCCAATATTATACAGTTCCTCTTTCAACTCCTTAGTTCAACTTTTCACACTCATATTACCCTTCTGCCACCAGCGACATTGTTTTGCCGGCTCTTCTACATCCAAACACATAATCAGATACCAGTACTTTACCATCTGTACTATGAACTTGCCTCTCCTATTGTCTCTGCAAAGTTCCAGCTCAGAAAATCTGTTGGCTGCATTACCATACTCATTACTTTCTTGTAAAATCTACTATGAACCTTATCTAATTCTATCCATTCCTCACTCAATCCCCACACCTCCATTCCACACACAATCTTTGATTCACATACCATTTTGTATATATTCTCTAACATCTGTACTTTATATTGGGGCTTACTTTTACACATTTGTCTATAGCTACAAGAACTTGATATCCTTTAGTTTTAACCAACATTTTCTGTTTATTAGAACCTCCTGTGCTTTCCTGTGTCACTCCTAGATAATTAAATTTATCTACTACCTCAATGTTCTGCCCATTCTTTCTCCATCTCTCAGTTGCCTTTAATTTTCCTCCTGTGGGAATATCCCCACAAATGTAAAGCAGCCCTTTCCACGCAGTACAGCGGTGGTCAGTCTCTCCACCGCTGCAACAAGCCCAGTTAAAATATAAAAATTACATTTGTAATGATTGTATACGGCTTGCCCAAGCTAAGTTCTGTATGAAAGTTAATAGTTTATACGGCCAATAATATATCAAAATGGTTGATATACATAGCATTATTGTCTTCCAATCTAGTATAAAACAGCTGCATAAAAGGTTTTGTTAAAATTTGCTATCTTAATTTTATTGTTCAAAAAATTTTATCATATGATAATTTGTATATTTTAACTGATGTTACAGTACTTGGTACATTAACGCCCCAAGAATGTGCTATAGCACCGAAACCTGTCAGAGGATTTATAAAAACTGTACGATTGTATATGGTGTGTGTGCATTTGTTGGTTAAACAACAAAAAATATAAATTGGATTAAAATGCATGGAATAAAAAATTTCAAAATTTTGTAATTGTGTTTGACATGTAATATGTCTTTACATATAAGCTCTCCTATACATTTTGCCAACTGCTCGCCATCTTCAGGATGACCGTGACACAAACATATCTATACAGGAATAAGGTTAGAACGTCATCAAATATATAAATACATAAATAGATGCAATGGCAGCTACAGACAGAAAAATGTAAGTATTTTACTGCATACATATCCAAAGCTAAAAATTCTTAAAACATATCGTTGTTTACATTTTATGATGATAGTTACGTACATACAACCATCTAATCAGGTTCCTTCAATCCAAAAAGGATCTAGTCCCTGTTATGTAGTGTGGTGTGCACTGGGTAGGAGAGTGCAGACCACAATATGCTACAGCTTTAAACTCCCTGATAAAACAATTTTCTTTCTATAAACTTACCACAAGAATCACAAAGAACGTTCCTGGTTGGCTCACCAATACCTGGGGTTCAGTAACACTCCAAAATGTAAAGTGCCATCTCCAAAAATGATCACGAGAACATATTTGCTTTCTAAGACCAGATCTCATGAATTTACCTGATTATTGCGATCACGGCGTCGACGGTAATCATCCCCTCCAATTTCGCCTCCACAGCTGTTCCCATTTCCTGTTTCTTCATTTCTTTTTCTTCCTCTGCCTCCCTTTTTCTGACTGCCACCATCGTTCTCCTTATTCCGTGGAGACATTTTTTTAATGCAATCCGAACTACCCAATTACAGTTTTATGCCAATATCTCCAGTTAGATTCTCCTGAGTGTTCTGTCCTCTAACCCTAAAGATATTGTGTTAGCTTCCAGCTGTAAGTGACTAGACAGCAACTTGCAAACTTAGTTACACCAGTTACTTTCAACTTTCCTAAAAGCAAAAAACAGTCATTTTACTCAAAATATATATATCAGCACAGTACTGCCATCTAGGATGTGATACTATGTAGTATGGTAAATGTCAAGATGTTTTGGAGGAACCTGCTGCCTCCATCATCAGGGCAGTTTCGCGCTTACCGACCTCAGTGATGGCGGCAGAAGGTTCCTTTGCAACGTCGGTCTACACCTAGCAGACTGCTGGCGTCACATGTCCAAAGACACTAATCTTCGCAGTCACGTCTGTGATAACCCCAAATTCGGCATATGTGATAGCACATTAAAATTCCCACCTTATAACTTGGAGAGTAAAATAAAGTTACATGACAGACATTTAACATGACAAGTATAGTACACAGTACCAGCAACAATTTTGCATTGACACTTCTCTTGATTGGGCTGAACATCACTTCAATTTGCAATAAGCCTACAGACATGAAACATCTGCTATTGGAACGCCGTAAACACGGTATAAGCACAAGGCTAAAATCAAAGGGGCATTAAAGCAAGTACCCTATCCATAATGTACATGCCATTACAAGTACAACAGCTGATACTAGTACAGATGCCTATTTTACCATTACAACCCTAATTTCTAAGCAGCATTCGTTTCACAAAGCTGTCATCATTATGGTGTACTTCATGAACTTTCACACACAGAGCCACAAATATATATAAAATACCACATACTCTGAAGCTCCTCATTTCAGTCATATTCTAGCACATATGTAATGCCAAAATATGGTACAAATACAGCAAGCCACACGAATCTCTTCGTTCTGCAGTTCTTGCACTCTACATTTCACTCGCCATCATGTTTTTTTCGGTGACGAAATACGTGCAAGATGGCCTTGACAGAGTAGACAATACGAACGAGATGCGGTTGGTGGGGTCGTAATTTCCACTAATGATTCATTTAACGTCTAAGGATGACATCATATCATGACATAATTTTCGACCTTTTAGAGTAAGGGATTGAAATAAGTACCTAGGAATTGGTGAATTAACAATGTAACCGTCGTGTTTCGTGGTGTCTATAACCTCACTATATGCCGATTGTCATGTTCAGGTCAGGTATCGGTTTGGTGGTTTGTTACCTTTAAATGTATTTGCCTCATAACTGACTGTATAATGCTGTATAATGGGCCTCGTTGAATGACACACATACACACAAAAGTGAAAACCTGAAGTAATGAAAGGATTTTCAATTTTTCGAGTGTTAGACGATGATGTGTGAAACGAACGCAGTGTAGAGATCAAAGAAAATGTGTCCCTAACTGAATAGTTCTTAAAATAATGCTACAGATGCGACAAATAGTAGTAATAGTAGAACCGTAGGACTACCATACTACTACTGTGTATGTATGTATGAACATAAATTTTAAGGTTATACTTGGAAGAAAGAACAATTGGATGTAATGACATTTCATATTTCTTCATAAGATGAAGAAGTTATGATTCAGTGGTCAGTATGAGGTGAGTATTAGTAACTTGGCGATAACAACATATCTCATACAACGGTACATATCAACATTCGCAACTTTGACAGAACCCAGAATGTGAATTGCAAGGTATGTTGTGACACTCAGTGGTGCATTAACTTATTTTATACTTCAAATTATTTTATAAAAGAAAATGTTTTTAAGTAAGTAAATCACATATTTTTTACCAGAGTCATGGCCTCAAATTAATAACTAGTTGTAATTTCAACTGGTTTGATATGTGCTGAAGAAAGTTTTAGTTAGTGGTACATCTTTTTAACTTGAGCAGTGTACATTAATGTTGTTCCAGTTAAGTGTGAAATATTGATTGGAAAACCTGAACGAAAGAAATCGTGTAGAAGGTCCAGGTAGAGATAGGAGGATATAGTCATTAAAGTGCATCATTAAGGAAGAGCTTCGGAAATGATTGCATGGATTCATCTGGCACAGGATAGGGATCTGTGGCTAAATTAATTTCTCAAGAGGGTGTCTGCTGCATGGAGTTATTTAGGTAGTTAGTTGACTTTTGGAGAACAGTGATGAGAGGTAAGCTGCAGTGATAACATTCTATGCACATAATGGCCAGTACAGAGAGCCTTCAGAATTGTTGTTCACATCTGACCTTTGTGTTTTCAGTTCAGCATTTTGTTGCTATTACTCTTACATTTGTTCAAAATATTGCTTTACTCATGCATTAGATGAGGTAACATGAAGTTCTTCCTGTCCACAGCATGAAGGTATACAGGGGGAGTGGAATTATATGTCTATATGTTTTTATCTGTGGCACTAGATGGAAGCCTCATGCCCTGCATGCTTTACTCCTGGGGAAAGCTTTCAGTACTCATTTAATAGGGGGCATGCAGTGGCACAGTTGGTTGAGGCACTGCACTACAAGCTGGAAGGTTGTGGGTTCGATTTCAGATTGTGTCATTGGAATTTTTCATTGACATAATCCTTCCGGCTGCACTATGGCCCTGGGGTCGAATCAGCATCTGACAGAAATGAGCACCACAAATATTTCCTGGGAGGTAAAGGCAGCCACTGTTTAGGGCTGACAGTCTTAGTACCTTCATGTGCCGATTGTTTAGAACTCTGGGAGCTTCAACCTCCTGGAACCCTAAGGTCCTGTCCAGGCCTGTAATGCGATAGCTGTACCTTCTTTACTCATTTAATAGGAGGTTGGCTGAGTCCCTGAGCCAGTCTGGATATTTCAGAGAAGCGGAAATTGCCTTTCCCCTGCCAGAAATCAGATGGTTCCTCAGTTCTGCAGCCTGTGGCCCAGTCCCTCCACCGACTATGCTGTCCCAGCTCCCCATGCGTTATGGAAATAAAACCAAATCTTATCCCTGAATATGATTTTGTACCAGTGTGATGGCCAAATATCATTTGCCTTTTATATACTCACATAAGTAAGGGAGAGCATAGGCACTAGAGGGACTAGACTGTGGGCCAGATGATCCAGCGTTCATATCTCAGCAGGAGCAAGAGATTTATCTCTTCTCCAAAATGTCCAGACTGCCTCTGGAGCCCACCCAGCGTTCTGTTGAATAGATACTGGGGTAAAGCAGCGAGGGCATGAGGCTTACCACTCACTTCAATCTAGTGCACAGGTTAAGGAGGGGAGCTGTACCTCCACTCCCCCTGTATGTCCTCATAGCCTGTATAGGGAAATTACTGTTACCTTCACTTTTATTTCTTTATGGAGAATGACTACCAAATCCCTATACTTGTTATTATAAATGTTGTTGTTTCATGCAGCCACTCTTCTGAGGCATTTAAGTGAATAAATATTTGAAAGATCACTATTATAAGAAATGTCACAGCAATGATGTTAGAAAATGTTTGCTATAATACAATTACGTTAAAATTTCTTAGTTTTAGGGGTGGGATGAAACTGAGTCCTCGGTTAATGTGGCATCTGATAGGCATGTTGTACTATCTCCTGATATGAGTGTGGAGCAGTGGCGGAATAATAACTGGCAGAGAAAAACTGCAGTGCTTGGAAGAAAATTTGCTGTACTGTAAATTTGTCCACCACAAATCCCACATGAAGTACGCTGGTAATGAACCTGGGCCTGTGCATTCAAAAACCAGAGGCTGCCTTAGTCATGACACAGCATTATAGTTAAAGTAGAAGTAGAGTTTTTTTTTTTTTAAGGCCTTGGCTTATTTGGCTGGCTATACACACTGCCATTCTGCTTGTAATTGTCCTGATCTTTGTGCGGTGTGCAACAGAAATGTATTATAGAGAGATACATTGTACTGTATTTGATGTGAGCAGCATTTAGGCATGTTTCAATTGTCGGCTATACTGAGACCACATGTGTTTATTGCCTGTTGCATTTTTAAAATTCCCATCTTCCCCTAGTCTCAGTCTTTGCAAGTATGAGATTCATGTAAATGATATTTAAAGATTATTTCCTGTCCCAAAGAAAAGACTGTGTTTCCATTACAAAAGACCCAGGGGCTACTGCTGTTGACATATATAATTGCTTTTTATTCCAAGAGTGATAGTAGACATACGCAGTCTGTGGGAGGCATGCAGAGTGCACAATAACAGCTTAAGAACCTTTGAATGGATTTTTGTGAAATTTAGTATTTGAGAATTATGTGAAAAATTGTGAAGCCATCATAATCTGAATTTAGATCCCCACACGTTTAACGATGACTGCATGTATAGGCTTACTGTTGTTTCTGTGCACACAAGTGTTTATATCCATGCTCTGCAATCTTGCACAATTCCTTTCGCCCTCTATTATAGTGCAGGTCACTAGAATGCATGGAGACCACAAACTACCATATGTGGAACACCACATTTATAGGGGAGCTACTATGCCGTAACAGTTGTGCTATACATACATTTCCAAAGACCTTTATGTTAAAGCAAATGGTGCTTATATACCCACTGTGCTTTAAAGGGTTAATATTTCAAGACTGTCTCATCCATTTCCAATAGAACTGTAGCCCTGACCATAACCATGGTTCAAATGAAACTGAACCCAATATACATAGTTCATAGGTTATTATCTTTCAAGCGATCCATCAAGGTTACACACCAAATGATACAGAAATTGTCCAGATAATATAATAAACATACACAATAAAAATATACAATAATATTCACAATGTGTATAGAATATACATTATCTGTTGCAAGATACAACATTGTCTAACAGAAATCAAGTAAAAATCAATAAATGGTTGATTATATTATCCATTTTTTTTTAGTTTTTGTTCAGTTATAATGCTTTCATAAAAGTAAAAAATCCACTTTCTGTACAGTTGTCCTTTTTGTTCTCTTATTTCATAGGAGAATGGAGTGAAGTAACTAGAGAAATTGTTAATAACATTGATTTTTGTCAGACCTGGAAGACAGCAGCAAAGATGAATGAAAATAACACAAAGGTAGACCCAGAGAGACCTTCACTTAGCCAATATTTTTCCCAAACTGCATCTACATCGCTGGGTGCGAGTTTCTTTGATGAGATTTCGTCTGGCAGTGGACCTGCCATGATGACAAGCATTCAAGAAAGTGCAAGTTCTCAAGATCTCTTCGAGTCAGCAAATGCACCATTAAATTCAACATCAACATGCCCGCCAACCCAAACCACAGCCACAGTTACATCAACAGTAATCACCCAAGAATCTGTCTATAAACCACTGGCATCTACAGGAACTGTACCTGAGACATCGACATTTACCCAGGTCACTGGAAACACTGGATCAGAGCCTCGAGATAAAATGTTGGATAGAGATACAAAGGAGGAACCTGTTGTGTGTCGCATCTTTTCGTCTCAGGAAGCTCCTCCAGAGACGAATGGCAAGGCATCAGGAAAATCTTTCTTTGACATGCTGGGCTCTGGTACAATGCAAACTTCTCAGAACACATCCTCCACATCGGTTGCATCGTCCTTGTTGGGCGTGGATTTAATGACACCTGGCTTGCCCACAAGTAGCAGTGCCAGCAGCATGATGACATCACCTGATTTTACAACCACCACAGATGGATCATTCCTCACTCCATCATTACCCACAACACCAACCCCAACAGGTGAAGAAATTCTGCACTCACAATCTTTATATGAATCCTAATAGGAATAAAAATTTGTAGTAATAACATGAAATCTGAGTTGTTTATGGGAGTGAAAATTAGGACTGCTGTCTTCGGGGATATGGTACCATGTTTTCTGGTAGATACGTACCAGCACTTTTGAGGAATATAGTGTCCCCATCTTAAGGTTAGATGACTGTAGTCTGGTGTCAGAATGGGTAGATGACTAGATGGCAATGCAGGGAAGTATGCTGGAGGGAGAAGTTTAGCAGTCCCAGGGGATACAGAGGGAGGAATCAATGGAACTTCTGTTAGTGGCCTGTGCATAGGATGGTATGTTACAATGTGCTGTAACCACTACGTTATTAATCCTTCCCACCTTATCATTTATTTTAACTATATACTTTTTCATTCAGTACTGTGCAGTAAAATCATTGAACTTGAAAAGTATCTTTAATTAAACCAAGATTCAAAATGCTGTAGTTTATTTGGACCTCATTTTCTTGTGTGACATTGCTAAGTATCACATTACAACTGGAGAGGATATGTTTTTAATGAGTAGTGTAGTAGAGGAATCAAAGTTGTGCTACTAAAATGGTGAAATCATGCATTTAAAAATATGCTTATACTGTTCTGTATTTGTAAAACATTTACTGTTATGTGAGAAGAAACTTGTCAGACATTAGTATGTCCTATGACTATATGAGGGGCCGCGGTGGCGCAGTTGGTTGAGGCACTGCGCTACAAACCGGAAGGGCGCGGGTTCGATTCCCGATGGTGTCACTGGAATTTTTCATTGGCATAATCCTTTCGGTCGCAGTATGACCCTGGGGTCGACTCAGCCTCTAACAGAAATGAGTACCAGGAATATTTCCTTGGGGGTAAAAGCGGCCGGTGCGTAGGGCTGACAACCTTACCACCTTCAAGTGCCGATTGTCTAGAAATCTGGGAGCCTCAACCTCTTGGAACCCTGTGGGCCTGTCCAGGCCTGTAATGGGACTGCTTTACCTTTTTTTTTTTTTATGACTATATGATCTGGTCATACCAACAGGTGATACAATGGAGTCTGTTCTAAATGACGATGCTTTCACAAAATCATCGAGCAGCATCCATCCCAGTGAGGCTGATCGACGACGAGATGCATGGATCCCATCAGAACGGACACGACATGCCCTTATTTCAGCAGCAACATCTCCACCTGGCACTTACTTCCCTGAGCGTGATCTTTTAACAATGCCTGGTGTAGTACTTGAGGAGGAAATGGTATGCTGTAATTATAATTGTGGCTTTTGTGACTGTAGTGCCACAGCCATCTGAGCACTTTGTGACCATCAGTATGCATCCATCTGATCACTTTGTGACCATAGTTTTATATCTATCTGATGACCTCTTGCGAACCTAGATATGTACTATGATTTGTACTGTTCACGAAATATGGATTAATCTAGGTCAGGACAGGCACCAATGGCAGGCTCTTGTGAGCACAGAAATGAGTATTCAGGCTGCACAGAATGTGGGGATTTGCTTGACTAGCTGAGGAACTGTTAGGCTGTCAAGAAGGACTTTGCTATGTGGAGTTAGGTATGGAAGATCTGAAGCAGTATGCGTAAGCTTTTCCGTAACAAGTTGCCAATTACAAATTAAGATTTAAATCTACAAAGCTTTAAACTTAACTTGAAGTCTGAGTCCATGAAGATCTTTGGAAGCAACAAATACTAGCAAGGACTACAAGAGGGGAAGGACTGAAGGATTATGAGGTGGTAACACTATTTATGGGGCAGAAGGCTACTCTGAGAATGGAGGCAGCAGTTTTTTCCAACATGTTGGTAGCCATGGTATTGTAACAAAAAAGACAGCATTCAGTGACTTGTATGTGTGCAATTCAGTAAGTTCTTGTATTCACAATTGCACTTACTTCCTCAGGTTGATACAGTGTGTGAGATGGTGCGTCATTACTTGGGTGAAGGAGAAGCTGCAAAGCGTAAAGTCCTAACTGTGAATGATGTTACCCAGGATGAGAGGGGCCTCCGAGAACTTATTCAGGTGCAGTTACTTTACGTGTGTTTGAGTGCATTTTTCAGTACTGAAATTGTCTCTTGTTTGTCTCCAGCTTCTTATAATGCTTTCCTAGCCGCTGTTAGAAGGTTTCAGTATTTTTTTTACACAGGTTCACTGTTAGAAGCCTTCCACCAACAGTCACATGTACCACGTTTTTGTGTTTGTATGCTGAGTGTCACACATCTTTCCATTTTACATTCTTTGACAGGTGTTCTAATAGTCTGCATGTAGGAACAGCAGATGGCAAGAGTTTTATATTTCTGTAAGCAGTTAATATGCATGGTGATTTAGTGTAACATTGTAGATGAAAGAGTGGAAAAGGGTTGAAACAAACTATTCCAAAATAATGAAATTACTTATTTATTGTAACATCACTGTGAATGTACATTGTGACTGCATGAGATATGAGGCTTCTGTAGTGGTGAAAGTCTAGGGACATACCTACCATCTGCCTCCTCAGGATAGCAGGCTACCCTGCAGATGGATGCAGCAGGTTCTCCTGAAATGTTGGTAACCTCCAACTAGACTATGTGATTGTTTTCTAAATGAAACTATTATAAGCAGAAGAAAGGGTTTTTTTAATATATATCAATATACATGGATTTTCAGATTCACTGTTGTTCAGATTTTTTTGTGCTGAGCACATCTGACAAGCCTTACGAGAATGGATATGCTAGTCCTAGCTTTCGAGTCTTCAGTAAACACAGATTTACCCTGCAGACATGAAACATTTGGTAACACAGTTGCATTGAACCTGGTGGGAATTAATGTTTATTTTATAGGAACAGGGGACTTTAATTCTGCCAATCCTACAGGGCTGTTTGCCATATTTTAACTCAGAGGTCATAGTATTAAAGCTGAAAAGAATGCAGTGTTTGGCCATCTGGACTGCACACATGTACTGTTGCAGTAATATGATACATGACTGGTAAAAATTAAAATAAGAATAAACAAAGAATTCAGTATTACAACAACTTATGTTATTTTATTTTTTTAGAAGTTTGTATTTAAGTAATATTCTGTATAAATCAGCCCAGACGTTGGTTCCCCAGACTTACACTTTACTGTAAGTCCTTCTTTTATTTCAGGCTGGTTGTTTCCGGGCTGCCATCAATTTGACCAGTCGACTTCTTACTATATATGGTCAGGGTGCAGGAAGAGCTGGTCATCCAAGCAAACACACTGTACATTCCATTCAGGTGGGAATGCTTCCTGTTCATGATAACAAATCTCATAATCACATTCATGAGCAAGGCAATGTTAGTGGCCACACTTATACACATACATTTTTATGAATACATACCAAGTGCTGCAGAAAAGTATTGTTTTTCAGAACACAACAATGTCACCTGAATTAATGTGTCTGATATTCTGTCCTCAGCTTTGGTTCACACGATTGGCTCTCCATGTGAAACTGCGCTCATTCTCATTAGCTGAAGTGGAATCAGAGCCATTTGGAGACTTGGACCATCCAGATCTATATTTTCAGTTTTATCCAGAGCTCTATGGAGGTCGCATGGGTTCAATGGTGCCATTTGCTTTCCGTCTGCTGTTAGCTGAACTTCCGCAGTATCTCACAAAACATCAGGAAGCACTGAACCGCTTGCATGTACTTCTGGCTACTGTTAGGAAAGTACGAACACCCTCACACTCCAGTGCTTTTTTGGTCACTAATTAGGATTAATGGATTTTGGATGTACCATTAGTTATTTGCAGTACTTCAGCCTAACGGCTATCAAATTATTAAAGAATATATCAGTGTTATGACTTGTACTTAGCATGGCACTGTGTGCAGACTTCTTGGCTGACATTCAATCTCTGTCTGGAACACTGGATTTTTTTATCTTTTCCGTCATTCCCATTGCATATCTTATTAAAAGACCCAACATCCAAAGTTTCCATGTACCATCCAATACCAAGTAAAACTGATGGCCCAGTGAATTATTTTGGCAGCCCATGAAACTTTTCAAAACAAACTGTAGCTGCCCAAAGATTACAATTTATAGATATAAACATTCAGCTGGAGGAGACCATAAAATCAGTTACGATGCTGGGAAGAGAAATATTTCTGTTCATAAATTGAAAGCTGTCATGCATCTCTGATTTGTGAAAAGATGGTCACTGTTTGCCAAGAGTATAACATTAAATGTCATTGTGAAACCAGCCACATAGAAAAATATAAAAATATATAACTGATGAGCTGTGTGAATTAAATTAAGCTTTAAAATTCATAAGGCAAATTAATCAGCATTTAAAGCGAGTTTTATATCGGCTTATTTAATTGCAGGAAACTTAGAAAGACAATATACGTATTTGAAAGTGATCAATCAAAACAGCTAAAATTTGTCTAGACAGTGTACAAGAATTCAAAGACATAAGCCTCAGTAGAAACAAGGTGGAACAGCATGAGCAGACATCAAGTTTTGTTTCAGACCTAGGCAAGACAGATACAGAAACACACAGAATGCATAAAGCTGTTTATGGAAATGAAGCTCTTTCTCGTACCCATGTCTCTAAATGACTTAAAGATTCAGAGGAGGTGCCAGGGCCTTGAAGATAATTCAAGAATTGGGTGGCCATCAGTGCTTGACATCTTGAAGCAGTTGCGAAAGTTTGTGAAATGGTGGCCACAGACCACTGAATTACTCAAAAATTGATGGAGGATCAAATGCACATTAACCATGGGATTATTCATCAGAGTCCTCTTGAAGATTTTGGAGCGCAACAGATCTGAGTGAAGTTTGTTCCACACGGTCTTATGGACAAGCTCATTCTTCCATGACAGTAAAGTGCTTCCTGGTAAATCAGGGCATGATTTAGAGCAACCACCCACCTTATTCACCTGACCTCATGCCAGCAGACTTTTTTCTGTTCGATAAACGGAAGACTTTAGGACACACAGGACATGAAGAATAATGGATAACTGCCAACCTAACCTTTAGGAGACAGATTTCAATGCCAATTTTATCTCTTGATGGCATGATTTTTTCTGGCTTAGTGTAGACATTCAAATTGCTACCTAAACACACGGAGACCAGCATATGATCTGGTAGGATGATAAAGTTTAAATACTGTTCCTTTGGATGCCTTCAATAACTGCAACATAGATTTTTGACAATGGCTGTACATGACAAATATCAGCAGCATTTACAAGAACTTTTATGATTGCCACAAAAATGCTCAGCACACTATGTTTCAGAAGCAAACTGCCCCCCTTTCCTTTCAGTAAAGTGCAGCTTTGATAAGGATGCAAGAAATGAGTTGCAGTCAAAGGAGATCACTTTGAAGGACGATAAAGAAATTATTTCATGTGTATCTGTTATTACAGTTTAGTCCTGGAACTTCATTGTTTGACCACGTAGACGATGATTTTATTGTATGGATGTGATAGTTACCTTATAGATATGTTTCAAAAAGTACTGTACTTTATAGAGGTAAAATAATATTTATTTATTTATGTAAATAATATTTATTTTACCTCTACCTATGTCCTTGTTTCATCATTTACCCATTTGTCCAGACAAACATATGTAACCTGGGTGAGACAGCATGACACTAATAAGACAAATTGTTTTTGTCAGTGCACACAGAGTATGGATTCCCCCCCCCCCCCTAATGTAGCTGGATGTTGCGTATAGTTGATGTGTGTGTGTGTGTGTGTGTGTAGAGGTTGCACAAATCCCAGGGGCCAGGTCATTCGGTTGACTAAATTTTGTACGGTGGCATCTGATATTTATGGGTTCTCATTACATTATGAAACCTGCTTCATGTCACCTTTCTCGCATGCAGAATTTTGAGGTGGCTTCTACATGTTTCGAAAGTCCGTGCACTTACTGTAAATTGCCAAGACTGGCTGGACAATGAAGTAAGCCAGCAGCAGAGTGCTGGAAGTGAAACTGTAAAGTTGAAATATGACTAGTGTAATGCTGAGTGCAAGTCTTCATCATATCCACTGTGTTCTGCTTTGAAGGTGTGTTGAAATGTGTCTAGAATAGC
Organism: Coptotermes formosanus; assembly: GCA_013340265.1. NCBI lineage: Eukaryota > Metazoa > Arthropoda > Insecta > Blattodea > Rhinotermitidae > Coptotermes > Coptotermes formosanus. The sequence continues at coordinate 863,963 of BLKM01012015.1, forward strand.
ATAGTAATTTTCCATAAATGCTGTAGATCCTTCGTAACCTTGAGGCTGGTCTTTGTGAAGATGGCAGTCCTGCAGAATTAAGTCCGTCAGACCGTAATGAATCAAGAAAATTATGGGCCACCCGAGAGGCCCGTGTTCTTCATTCCATTGTTAATTGTGCCGTTTATCAGAAGGTATGTGGAAATTAGTTTAACACCTGTGTATTAATAAAGTGGAATCTTGTTCACAAAGTCTTATTCACACAAACATTATCCTCCATATGGCAAACTTTTGTTGACTTTTTTTTTTTAAAGACTGTAAGACATAAGGCTGCAAGAAATCTGTATTTATTTTTGGTTTGATGGTGATTACTAATAAGCCACTGGGACCCAAGCATGTGAAGTTTGATGTGAAGACAGATCATGAACATACCTACATATTCTGTATGAAATGTTGTTTATGACAACATTTACAAATGTGGTGACAACGTGAAACTTCGAGGTTACATCAGACAAATGTAACATATACAAAACTTGTACTTATGAAAGAATTGGGGACGGTCCAATAATAGAAATACTTCTGATAAGGAGTTAAATTCATATATCTTCACTAGAAAGAATATTTATGCTACATGTTTGTTTGTTTGTTTGTTTGTTTGTTTGTTTGTTTGTTTGTTTGTTTGTTTGGTTCATCTGTCTTCACAGTTATTTGGTACAGAGGAACAAATAACAGTGTTGTGTTGTTTGTATCATGCAGGATTATAGTTTGGCAGTTCAGGTGTTGGAACTGTTACTGAGTGGTCGAGAATGGGGCAGTCATCACAAGCGCGCTCTCCAGTCAGCACTTGGACGTGTGTATCTGCAACTTGGGGACGTAGCTGGTGCTGAAAAGAATTTTGCACTGGCTCAGGAACTGAGACAGCAGCAATGGTAAGTAGAAGTTCTAGAATAAATACAGTGGAGCCTCAGTTACCATTATGATGATTAACCTTTATCACCTATGCATCACACTATTCTACAAGCAAATGCGCATGGTGCATCTGGTAGTGTTTTGTATTCTCCAATGCAAATATTATTACCTAGTCGAGTGTTGTTGATCCTACTTCCAATTAATAAACTGGTAGCACCAAACTTAAATATAACTGCCGATTGGTAACACCAAACTTAAAATCCCCATTCTCACACAATAAGGTTAATAGTCCATGGTGTGGGGATGTTGTGGTCCAGATTCAAAGTGTTTTCACGTACATCTCAAGTTTCCAGAACAGGTGCGTGCGTGCGTGCATGCACATGTGCCTGTGTAATTCCCGATCTTTAGCCTTTTATGAAGTTAAAACTGTTTAGGCAAGCCCCACACGATACAGATTTTGTTAAGCTGTAGATATGTTCTCTTAGGCATGAACACAATCATATTGTTGGTGTCACTGATAACCACTGGGAATTCTATAAAGAACATGGGTTCCAACTTTCACCTCAGCTACCCAAGTAAAGGCCACGATGGTCAGAAGACAACACCCAGCATTATTAACCACACGTGTTATTACCTCCTTCAAAGCTTTCAGTTTTCAAGAAAATGCTAATACAGAACATATTTAACTTTATGCATCATTATGACCTGCAGGTTTCAGATGATGAATGAGGAAAAATTCTTGTCTTTTATTCGGGTAAATGTGGTAAATAGTTCAAATGAAGCTACGTGCTGCTGCTGTTTGCATGTCACTGGCTTCCACTCAGTTGTGTGTTTGCTATAGTAATGTTGGCAGTGGGCTATCTGGAGGGTCAGTTGCATCTGATGTACGTGACTTGGTTGACCAAGGACTGATGGCTGTGGCACAGAACGCTTTTCAGGAGGCATATGACTGTTTCAACAAAGCATCTACATTGGATCCATCAAACATTATGGTAAGTAACTGTTAATATACTGTGACAGTGCTTTGCGATGACATTCTCATGTAATATTCCTTGATTAAGTATTCAACTTCTATGACCACAGCCCACATACAGGATTGTTCATTGTCCTCCATTCAACAGTTCCTCAGTTTAATACTGAATCCACAGCAAAACATTCTCTGTCACAGGTTTAGACATTCCCACTTGTTTGTCAACCAACCAAGCCTCTCCATCTGTCTTCCCAAAGCTCCTCCACAGTTTCTGTCCATGTTCTTTCCCTTCATGTGTGTGACATTTTCTTTTTCCTGTTATTGTCATCTTGGTCAATCATGGTCTTCCTCTTGGACATCTTCCTTTAATTTTGTGTTAAAAATTGTTTTTTATATTTGATCTTAATTAATTTTAAACCATGTCTGTGCCATCTTATTTTGTTACTTAGTAATATATCATTCAAAGTATTTGTCTTTCTTATTCTTAACATTTTTTCATTTCTTATTCTCTCTTCTAATGTTACCTTATAGATTATACTTTTCAGAACCTTATCTCCACTCCCTTTTGGCTTATTAGTGTCTAGTTTGGTCCATGTCCATGTCTGCATTCTGTATATTAATATTGTCATGTTGTAACTCTCAAATGAACATTCTTTTCCTAATACTGTGGTGTCTAAGCTGTAATGCTGTGTTATAGTCTACCTTTTTACAAGTGAAAGTTGATGTGCCTTTATTGTTGTCAGTTACGGAATAACATGGGAGTATGCCTTCTGTACCTGGGCCAGCTAAAGGAGGCCCTGGCACTACTTGAGGGTGCTGTGAATAACAATCCGACACAAGGTCTACATGAAAGCCTGCTTCTCAATGTCTGCACTCTTTATGAGTTAGAGAGTTCTTACTGCAACCTAAAGAAGCTTGGTATGCTGAACTTATTGAGCAGATACAAAGGTGATGGGGTTTCTCTGGCATGCCTCAAACTACAGATGTGAGGCATGTGATAAGTATTCTCTTTGTAAGCAATGTAACACATGGAAAAGAAGACAGCCAGAGGTTTTGAACATACTGTGTCCAGCATTAAATAATTTTCTCCCTCCTTTATGTGTCAACCATGCATGTGGACTTGAGAAGGTGAAACTCAAATATGTCAACTGCATTTTCTGAGAAAGAAAAATTGGTATATGTATATAGCTTGCGATTCAGGAATTTGTACCGGTTTTCGATTCTGTCTAAAACTTCTTTGAGGTTGGATCTTCATCAGATAGTAAAATACATCATTATGTCATTATTAGAAAGTCACCAAATTCTGCTCTCAGCATAATCCAGTATTCATATGCTGGCAGGAAATTCAGACTGGTTTAGTACTTTGGTGGGAACTGCTCTCTGCCATAGAACTAGCCTGCATCCTGAATTCCCACGTTACTGCCACAGTAATGGTGAAATAAACTTACCAGAGCAAGCTGGTCTTGTGACAAATTAACAGAAGTAACACATAGTTTATGTTATCCATGATTACTTAACGTTTTTGTGTTTCTACCTTGTGAAGAAATGTGTGACAGCTTTGTTTACATAGGATCTTATCAAGGTTTATATTAAAGAGTGAACCGCTGAAAGGATGGTTACCAGGCTTGCCCTGGCCATAGACTTCTAATACATAAGCTTGCCTATTGAAAGTATGATGGACACTCAAGAGATGTTTCAGACAAAAGCTATTTATTTGCCTCAAATTTATGAAAGGGGAAAACAAGTAAATATTAAATAAAGTTCTGTGCACAGATGCCAATCCTTATTCTTCTTCCACCTCAAACACTGGGTGCTTCAAGCCTATCCCAGTTTTAAGACTGATCATGACGATGAAAGTCTTGTGGAATATTAACACCCCATTGACCAGTAAATAGTTTCTGACATTTAAAAGCATTATATTGCCAACACCTACATCGTAAAGCAGTCCGAGAAATGTGACTTGAACTGCTTGGCCCTGAAGGTGAAGGCACTGATCCTTCAAAATGTTGGTACCTATTTATCGTTCAACACAATGTAACATCCCAAAAGTCTTCAATCTTCTGCAGCGCTCTGTGAGAACCTCAAGACTGATCTTGCCATCTACTTCTGAGTTTTTTCAGGTCTGTCTTTGAGATAATACAATTGTGCTGATTTTGACAGTGTACTGTCATGTATATTTGTAATCTCCAGTTGTTAACTTAAGTGTTTAATTTATGAAATGAAAAATCTGTCTAAAAATGTAATTTTTTATTCATATTTCTCAGGGATATAAACGTCATTCTGACTCAGCTGCCTTAACTGCGATGGCTGATTTCATCCTGTAACTCTTACAAAGTATCATTCAGTACACAAAAAGATTTTATATATTTTTTTTCTAAGTTCCTGCTAGCAAAGATTAAAGTACAAGGGAAGTCTAAACTACCATTTTTAAAAAAAATACTACATTTCCATCTGATTTATTACTAATATATTTTAATTTGATTCAGTTCCATTATTTGTAAGTACTTTCATATAAGAAAATACAGTCTGTAATAGACAGAACTTAAAACAAAAAAAAATTTATAATAAATTTGGTACTGACATACCACATACAAAAGCTGACCGTCATGCTCAAGTGATTCTCTTGCTTCATGTTCTGGAGGTCCTGGGCTCAAATTGGTAGTTGGAATAGTGTAGTTGGTGTAGTGACTAGCCTACAGGCTGGATGGTCTGGGCTTCAACTCCTGGCATGGGCACAATACTTTACGCTGTTTTTATCTGTGCCTTTAGTCAACCACCAACAAATGCCAGTGTTGGAAGTAGTAATTTTGTGATTATTTTCTTGCAGTATTCTTGGTACTTTGGGATCATTTTTAACGTTTATTATGAACTGATGATGTAATACATTACAAGCAAAAATGATTATCTTTGTAAGAAATAAATGCTGAAGGTAAAGGTAAAGTTGTCTCCATGCAATCATAAAGGCATATGGGGTGGCAGTCAGCTTCACATCCCAGCAGCAGAGGCATGCAGCAATCAACTTGCACTGAATATGAAACACACACACCTTTATTGGCATCTATGACATACAATTTTGGTTTCTGATGTCAATAAACAGAAGCCGTCCACATCATAATGGTTGCACAGATATATACTATTATTTGTATTCCAGGCAATTCCAGTCATCTGCCAACTTTTTGCTCTTGCTTGAAGCTACCAAGTCAAATCTATGAACACAGACTGTTTCCTCTGCTTATACTATCTATTCAGTGATGATGTGTATCTTCCTTGGGTGGTTTCCCATATTTTTCCTCCCACATCTCAATAAACTGTTTCTTGCGGAGTTCACGACGAGCGAAGTATTCGGGATATTGTGCTTTTTCAAGAGGGTGCCAATAGTCCAATATCCAGTCTGGTGGCTCAACCTCACGTTGGTATGCAGTTCCACCTGGCGATTTAGGAACTGAACATGGAAAAATGTAAATGTTCATGTGCCAAAAATTAGTTTTGGTAAGCTAGTAAAGAAAGGGTTGATGGTTTATTATACAGTATTTAATTCAACTGACTGTGCATGTAACCATAGATATTTGTTATTTGGTGATGCTGCTAGATGTTCTGGCCTCTATAGGCCATCTTCAGGGAAGCCACTTACAAAGGAATACAATTATTAGAAATGTATTCCTTTGTAAATTTAACTGTATATTCATTATAGCATTGAGAAATATACATGCCTCAATACATTTAAAGGTTTTATAAAATTAGTATGAAATTCTGAAATACGTGTGTATATGGTTCAGTTTCCATATACACACTTTGCAACGTCGCGGCACTACTCATTTGCTTCAGTGAACTATACTGGTTTCAAAGATAATCATCATCAGTATCAGCCTTACAATGATTTACTACCATTTTAAAATGATCTATGAAGTATATTTTAAACACAATTCACAAATGATACGATATGTACACATAACATAATAGTGAGGTGTGTTGGCTCTGTGCATCCTGGATCCTCCTCAGATGGTCATACCATTTAATACACTGTGGTCAGAGTTTTTGTTACTGTTCACAATTGCACACATATTACAGAATGTTATTACTGTTGTTACGAACTGGCGTACACTGAAACGATGATTTGTAACATGCATTCGTGAGACACTATACACAGCACAGTTGGACTAGCATCTCTGTGCTTAAGTGGTGTTTGTATCATTGGACTGTTACAAAAACATTGTGTCACTGTTGTGTGTGCTGCTATGGTTAATTGTCAAAGCCTGTCAAAAGTGGCTGGACATTAGGTCATGAATTACACTTAATGTATGTAACTTTCCAAAGGCACAGGCAAGATCAAGAAACAGGGACAGGTGAAAAAAAAAAGTGTGATCAATGCATGTGGTATAGCCTAATGTTCAGCATCGTGCAGGATTCATGGGATCACAGGTCAGTATTTCAGAGACCTGGTGTAACATGACAATGACAGAAGAAAAAGATAGACATGGATGACTTTAACAACTGCATTATCTGACAAACAGCGAATGAATACCATAAATCACAACAGCAACAGCTGACACTAAAAGGAGTAGTCTATGTTTTAAGACAAAAAAGGTACTCCACTGCTTTGACTTGCTCTCAGCAGCAGATTCTGCTACAGTTACGTTTTTGTTAGAAACAAGCTGCCAATAACTGAAAGGTGTTGAGCTAAGAAACCTGAAAGATGAATTTCCTGGTTATGGTATCTGCAAAACTTGAAGATATTCAGTATACCATGACAACTGGAACATCTCCCATAGTGTTTGACCACACTTTTTGTACATCTTCCAAACCCGGCCCGCCCTATCCCCCTCAAATGTAAAAGAAAGATGTGAATGAATGGATTGTTCTGAAACTGGATGATCCAAGCACAGATTGTTAATATTTGACTCTGCACATTAAGAACATCTGCCTTCAACTTGCAACTAACAGGCTACAGTACATTAAACTGTAACAATGAATGGAAACTGTCTGAAACAAATGGACTTACACGCATAAAATACACCACACCCTTGCTCTTCACAGTGGTTATGTTTTTGAAAACATGTGCTAATGGTAAAACTGCAGTGTGCCAAGGTGAAAATCTTAGGGGAAAAATGGGGTTAGATGCAACACAGATATACAGAACATGATAATACATATTATTAATGAACAATAAATATGAAAACATTATGTTGGTGTTTACTGGGATGATGTTGGCATTCCTGGCTGGAAGTCATCACAGTGATCAAACAATGCCAAATGCATGGCAAAGGGAGAACTAGATAACTACCAAAAGAAGTGCTCTTTAACTGCTATGCCTTTTTCTGTGTCCTGATAATGAATTAAATAATTTAACCACAAGGGCAAAAATTAGTTATAAAAACTGTGAAAAGTATAATTGGAGTACACTCCATGGGGCACACTGTCTAGGCAGCTACTGAAATATGTGGATCACTGTACTACTCTGTGCCTGTGCAAAAGCAGGCAAGACACAGCAACAGACCTAGGCAAAAACGCACAAGATGTTACAACCATTTTTCTGTGAATAAGCAAAACCACAATGCACAAACCCATGAATAAGACAATTCTGCTGTACAGCACTGTTACAAATTTGTAAGTGACACGCATTTGAGACAACAAAGTAAGAGGGTAGGGACTGAAGAAACTATCCAACCTACACTTATATGCATGCATGAATATATACACAGGATTTCATGCATCTCACTTGAGCCTTGCATATACAGGGTAACTGTGCATTCTTTAGGGGGCATTAAAATAGGAAATGAAATAAGCAGTCCAAGGAGAGCTATGCATCTTGGACCCCAAAGATAGGGGCAGTATGCACCTCTGAAACAATAACTGTTTACCAGCTTACATGGTGTAACACTCCAGAAGACTGAACCTCAAATGTCACTCCTGCAGGGAATTCAACCATCGTAAATTAACTGACGTTACAAGTCACAGAAATTACTGAATCACATGGCTGTAGATACTAAATACTGTAATTCTTAAGGCCATATTTCAGTAATTTTGTTTTGGTTCTCACCAGCAGCCTAGGTGGGAAGGGATGATGTGCGCACGAGTGGTGCAGCAGACCCAGGCTGCACAGTCCAAGGGGCAGCAAAATGAATATTTTAAATGAAGAAGTTTGATTTTCTGTGCTCAACAAGTTTTAAATTATCCAGACAAATAAAAGGGAATTAAATAAATAATTGTGACTTTTTTTTAATTTCGTAATTTCTGTCAGGGGCAGCAATTGTGATTGCTCACCCCTCACATCAAAAGATCTGGCTATGCCACTGGTTCTCAGACTCTTTCTTCCCCCCCCCTCCCCCCCCCCCAATCTCTAATGCAAGGAACTGAACAGAGAATGTAAATTTGCAAGCCAGCACTGATGCAGTCAGTTTCTTCTGCTGATACTTGATGTTGACATTCTGGTTTCCTATTAACATGCCAGTTCTTGCTTTCTGACAGAATAGTTTTTCTGTGGAGGAACTCAAAACCTGTGAAACTCACATAACTCCTAGTGGCTGTTACCAGCTTTTGTAAGAGCTCTACACAATTTATGAAACTCTTGTTGCATGTAACTTGAAAGACTTCATGATGACTTAAAGAATGGTCTCCACATAACAGCATAAGGAAAAAACTTTCTATATCTTAACATTATACTCACACTTCTTAGGTTGGTAATGCTGTTTCTCGAACAGTTCCTGCTCCCCCGTCTCCAACAGCTGTTTTGCTATCCGCATGTCCTTTACATTACGATTTTCTTCAAACCGCTGTCTTAGCAGCACAGCTTCATACCGGAAAGCCTCACTGTGAGAATACCATGGTGTGTTAACGCAGAGTACTAACAAGTGTATCAAGGCATACAGCTAACAAATGCATACAATTTTATACACAGTTAAAAAAATTAAACATTCATATGGGGATTAATTTGTAATGTGTTTTGCATTCTGCATTAGAGTGATGGAGCATCATCCAGATTGCAGCCATTCTCCTTTCCTCCAAGCTTGAATTTGTTGGCATTTTAAACATTTAGTCAACATTCAGATCCCCACAACTAAGTGTTAGCATGATTCTGAAACATGTCTATAGCACTATGAAAACAGTACTGTCCTCATAAGATAACTGATCCCAGGTAGTGCAGGGGTGAAGAGGCAAGCTGGTATGGGTGGGGGGGGGGGGGGGGGGAGGGGCTGAGCGCGCACAGCTCCAACCCTTCTCTGTTTCAAAATCACTGTCTGATAACTCGAAGCACTCTGCAGTGTCCTTTAAGGAATGGAGCGAACTGGAATGTCAGACATTTCTAACAAAGTAATTCACGGCAAAGAGAGACATCAGTAGCAGGATAATCAAGCGTTGCAATGAAGATAGACAATGTACTCCCACTCCCAACAGAACAGACGTTTCTGGAATAGGTATAACGTTGCGTGGCCGAACTGTGCCGACTACAGCTGCGTGTGGCGTTAGGCAGCTCAGGTATCAAGTTACCTGAATAGTTGTATACTACTTATTGCTTCAAATGTAACAGAATCTGAAAGTTCACTACCCACACCTGTCCTTTGCTGGATTGGAAGAAAATATTAAGATCATGTTCACAACCTCTTCCTAAGTTCCATTTCATTACCCTCAAATTCTGTATCCTTTAAAATGGGTTTTCCATGATTCTGGACACACATATCCTTCTTCAAATTTGTCTAGTCCATTTTAATATTAATGTAACAACTCTGATAGCACACCCCACATACAGAATAAAGTAAACACCCTTGCTTTGGACAATGTCCATCATCTTGAGTTTTTCAACTCAGAAAGTGGATGTTTTGTCACAAAGTGTACAGAAATTCTGACCACTGGTTGGTTCAGTGACAGATTAGATCTTTCGAATGCACTCCTCCCATACACTTGAAGGCAGAAACATGCTTTATCTGAAACTCTGTCCCAAAACAAGATAATGGAGAATTTTAAAAATTGTGCTGCAAATAATAATCACGTTTATTGCAACAGATCATGATTACAACATTCTGGTTTCGATACTGCTTTTAGTTCCATGAGTCACGCCCATATAAAATGAAAATATTTTCCATTTTCTACATTGGGCTGTAATATAATAAGCTTATTCTACAGTACACTTGTGAACTCTATTTGGGAAAAGGTGTAAATGTTGACTCCAACAACAACAAATCAAATCAGCATTAGTCGAGTCAAACTGTACAGAAGGTTGTGTCCACCAACAGCAGCAGTAGATTAAACAGACTCACTCACTCACACACACCTCAACAGTAAAGTACAAACTTGTGAAGGACAAGTATCCTGCTAATGACACATACCAGATACACTGCCTGGAAGTGACATCATCCTCCCACATTTCGGAAGAATCTCAGGGTGGTCCGAAGTAATCCTGAAGGGGGTAACAAAGTCCGAACATATGTGACTACATGGTGTCACAACCCAAAAAATCTGAATATAAATTTCCCCCAAAATTTAAAGCAAGGTTATTGGCTAGAACCACTTGTTACTAGAAACAGACTTCATTTGACAGTTCCAAGACAATCTTGAGGGGTTCAGTAATTAGCATACTAGTATAATCAGCAAAGATGCTTTATTTACATTAGGTGGCAGGTGATTATGATAAACACAAGAGAAACAGTAGCATACCCAGTACAAAGCCGTGAGGAATTTTAATTTACCTCAGTAAGACATTAGGTTTTAAAGTTCCCATGCAACAATTGGCCTTCTACCAGTAGCGCAGTCTGAAATGACATACTAGCATTTAATGATACACGACTTCAGGTAATTGGATGTATCGTTTTGTGCCCCAGTTTGTACAAACCGTTGTTCGTGAACACTTTTCTTCTAAAATTAAACTGTTCCTTAAGCCGTCTGTTACGGTAATTTCGTAAACAGCAGCATTACTTGCACGCATTCACTCTTTCAAAGAACCAATAAGAAGCCAACTTTTCCTATAATTTATATGTACTTTTCCGTTCTTGTTCAGGGGTGTTACGCCTTACTACTGGGAAGGCTCCATTAACTACGATTTTGTACACGCTACACTTCACGGCTTCATTTATAGGCGTTACGAAGGAGTTAATTTTACTCGATACTCTCATCACTTCTGAGGTCATATTTTTACAAGAACGAATGCTATTAATTACGTCATCTTTTGAAATTGGGTGCAAGGTCGTAAACCCGCAATGGAATGACCTTCTTAGGTACTCTACTATTAAATCACCAAACTTTTTCCACCGAGAATTTTCAGGACCACCAGGAAATATTTATCGACATTCCCTGCCGGAGAATCTTTCATTATATATATATATGACCGACTTCACTACTCTTCTATTGTATTAATTTCACTCACCGTCGATCATACCATGACTCTAAATTCCTAAGTGCTCTTTTGTAAAGACTGCAGACCTTTTGCCTATGCGAAAACAAATACAACGGCGTACCAACGGACATTTTCCTATTGGACGATCAGACCCGTGCATGGATCCCATGTACGAGTATGACGTGTCGTTTAGTTATGCATGGTCGCCAAAGCCAAAGATACTCGTCCCAAAACACGACAGACCGATCCGTTATTGAAATTTCCCGCAGAATATGGCACCACAGTTTCAACAGAACATCAACTTCGAAACTTTGCGGTGTCACGATAGGGAATATGCGGGACGAATGTGACGCTTCGTAATACTGTAGTGAGAGAACGCCATCTTTAAACTATCCCTGAAGATACGGCGTCACATTTTAGAAGCACACAACGTGCGTGGGCCAACCTCAAGACGGCAAATCAGCTCCCCGAAACCCCCATAAAAATTATCAAATAACACAGCGTCATATCCCAGAAGTCTGTAACCATCAACGACGTAACAATCCCCAACCACGCAACAAAATCTTACATTGGACAATTTGTGCAAAAATTCAATTTAGCCTAATACAAATTTGAGCAACCCTGCATTACACAATGAAACAAAAAAAAACATACTTGCAGATCTAGTCGAGCCATGCTTTGTGTTTGCAATAATAAAATTCACCTACTGTCGGCTGTAGGTACGGAGTTGCCGATTTGTCTGCATACACATTTTTAGATGAATATTCACAGAACTATAAATTATAATGAAAGAGAAGGGGAAAAGATTCTTTTGAATCACCCTTTTAAACAGTCCATAATCACGGACACACAACGACACAATTGGTTATGATAATCATACTTCTATTAAACACAATCCTATTTTTTCCATTTGATTGGTTTTATTAACATAATTCCACTTTTAAAAAGTTGACAGAATGTGCAAAGTTTGTGCACCTGAAATATGGCATGAAACAAAACATTACAACTAAAGGATTGGGAGGTACAGAAGAAAAGTACAAAAACCAGGAATTTACAAGTGTTCCTAAATTATGTTTCCGATTACAAAATATGATCTTAAACCATATCACGTAAGACAATGGAGCTTGCTACATTCTGTACCCCTGCAGATAGGCACAATGTTCTTTGAAAATGCCAGGAACTGACCGTCCAGTGACAGAGCGTCATATTGCAGAAAAACAAGAGTCCTGTGGTATAGAAAGTTGACCATTACACACAGACAGGATTTGGCTTTTATATATATGACTTGCAACTGGCTAGTCATACAATGGGGTTACGATAATATTCACATATTAATCCCTGGCACGTTTCATCAGCCATGTTTTCATGCATGATAACTGATTCTAAATTAGTGTCTTACAATTATAAAAAAGAGGATGAAGGGTTCCATACGATCTACATACATAGTACTTCACACATCCTCTGGCTGCAAAGGGAAGCTGCCTCTTCAGGTGTTTCATTTGCTTGCTGAGATTAGTGTCATTGCCCTATTACTTCAGCATGCTGTGAATATCACAACGCTGCCTCTTGAGGTTTTTCATTTGCTTTCCAAGACTGGTATCATTTCATCGCCTCTTGGCCATGCTGCACATGTTAAGAAGCTGCCTCGTAAGGTGTTTCATTTGCTTGTTGTGATTGGCGCCACTGCCTCACTTCTTCAGCATGCTGTGCACGTCGTAAAACTGCCTCTTGAGGTGTTTCATTTGCTTGCCGTGATTGATACCATTTTCTCATTTTTTCAGCATGCTGTGCACGCCGTGATGCTGCCTCTTGAGGTGTTTCATTTGCTTGCCGTAATTGGCGCCATAACCTCACTTCTTCAGCATGCTGTGCACGTCGTAAAGTTGCTTCCTGAGGTGTTTCATTTGCTTGCCTTGACTGGTACCATTTCCTCATTTTTTCAGCATGCTGTGCACGCCGCGAAGCTGCCTCTTTAGGCGTTTCATTTGCTTGTCGTGACTGGCGCCATTGCCTCACTTCTTCAGCATGTTGTGCACGTCGTAAAGCTGCCTCTTGAGGTGTTTCACTAGCTTTCCGTGATTGACGCCACCGTCTCTTTCGTTCAGCATCTCGGGCACGTCTCGAGGAATCTTGATTCTGAGATTCATTAGGCTCAGACAGTGATGTATAATCACTTCTCAGTTGATGATCTCTTTGAGGATTAAACTGACTCAGGGTGAGCCTTTCTCCATCATTACTAGCAGGAATCACTATTACATTAAGCCCTTGTTTAATACTGGGGTTAAATTCCTGAAAATTACAACACAGAATGACGCATGAAATTTAATTAAAACAACCTACAGTCTGGCCACTGAAAATCCTGCCAGCTGCCAATGTTAATCCAAGTCTGCGCAACATTCATTGGACCTTTGGTCACTACATCTGCCATCAGTAAAGTGAAATAATGTTGCGTGGGGCAATTTTAAATGAGAATTGTCTGCATCATTATTGACCAAAACCTTTCAAAAATTTTCATACAGTTACAAAGGAGAAAATTTGTTGAATTTATGCTCTCTACCCAAAGTAGGACTTTGAAAACAACAAACCCTGTTTATTAAAAAAAAAACCAGCTGTCACATTGCACAGCAAAAGTAATTTAAAATGTTGCCTGAAGTTTAAGACTTGTTTATATACAACCTGGAAACATGTTTATTGTCAAAAAAAACGACCAACTGTCAACTGCATTTATAATGTTACCTGCAGTTTATATTTAAGATATTTCAATTGAGATTCCCTTTAAAAATACACAAATTATCATCATTATTTCGCTGTTTCAGTAAAGTTTAATTACACACACAAAACTGTAGAAAAGAAGTTGGGAACACTCAAATGGAAGATAAAATTATGGACTGACAACATACGTACACTGATGTCTTACATAAACTGATACCAGTACCATTACTACTTAACCACTAACTCAAACCCAGGTGTGACTTCACTCAAAAACCACTTTATACAGGTGGGGGCAGAAATATATGATGGTTTTCAAAATGAAATAACTAAAGAAAGAAAGTTTCTAATTTATTAACAGGTATACAGATATATTCACAACTCAATTGAGAATCAATTGCAGCCATCAGCACTTGAAAAATGACATTTTTCAGGTGATCTCCATCACCACCTCTGCACTCTTGCATTCAATCTGGCAGAAAGGACATTACACATTGCAGGAAGTTATTAGGGATGGCTTCAAGCCAAAAATGCTGGCAGGACATGTCTTATACACTATGGCCTTCAGCTAGTTACCCAGGCAAAAATCCACTGCTGGAAGATTGGGTGAGTGACGAGGTCAGTTCATATCTTAACAGTGAGAAATGAGTCACTGCAAAAACATATGGCAAACATCTATGCTTATTAGCACAGTGTGAACATGGCTCCATCTTCTTGAAACCACACAGGCAGGTCACAATGACGCAGTTAATTAGCCACTAAAATTTTCCAGCATAACTGCATACCGGTCGGCACTGACGACATGTTCTGCATCTTCCTCAATGGAATAAAGGTCAGTTATGTCAGAAAAAGATATCACACACCACAGTCACTTTTGAACTACAGAGAGGGAGCTAATGAAGTTCACAAGGGTTGTCTGGAACCCAGAATAAAAATCTTGTTTGCTCATGTGATCTGTGAGACGGAAATGTGCCTCACCTAACATCAGTAATGCATCTACTATGCCTGGATTTTCTCATGTCAAGTCCAAGAATTGGTTACAAGACCATACATGCCATGCCTTGTCCCATAAACTTGGTTCTTGCACAATTTTAATTTTCAATGGTGTATAAGGCAGATTACAATGCAACAATTGGCGAATGCTTGTCACATTTACATGAAGGACCAGGGTACATCAGCAAGTCAACCAATAGACTTAGTAATGTGGCACCCCCTACATTACTTGTATTCTCGGACATATGGACAGAACATGGATGTGCTATTTGTCTTGATTCCCTTACTGATCCTTCTTCACATCACTTTGGTACCCACAATAACAGAATTTGGCATACGGTCAACACATCTGCAAAACTCTTGTTAGAAATCAAGCTGTGCTGCTGCAATCAAGTTAAGCAATTCTACAGCCACAATTCACTCTTAAAACAAGCAATGGCCCACATCAACTAAACTCTAGCGTGCACTGCACACTCTTTTCTCACTATGGAAACATTCTTTTTCTCCCGTGGCACTACCTGAGGGCCAGAGTATATGAATACGGTGATATAACAGTCACAACAAGAATTCAAAATGTCAGCAGAAGCACAAAAAAATAACCTTATGGATTACTCATCAAAATAAAATTCACTTGCAGCTAGAAGAAATTCATAAGAATACAAAATAAAATATTTTCAAGCAGCCACCATTTTAAATTCCTGCATCACATTTCCTTACTTAATACAGGTAACCAGGTACACACCGTACTTCCAGTTTCACTTGGTAATTGTGATAGATTGTAAATTACAGGAAGGTAAAGGTTCACCCTATAACAGGCCCTGAGGGCCCAAGTACAGTCTCGGCATGAGGAGGAGATGGGGTGGCTAGCCCCATGCCCCGGCCGCTTTATCCCCAGGAAAGAGACCTGGTACCCATTGTACAGGAGGCTGGGTGGGCTCCAGGGCCAGTCTGGATGGCTGCGGAAAATTGCGCCCCCACCGGGATTCGATCCCCAGACTGTCCAGCCCGTAGCGAGTCGCTATACTGACTACACTATCCCGGTCCCCATCTTCATATAATTCTTATAAATTATAACTAACTTCATGAAAAAGCATAATATCTGAAGAGGTAGAGTCACTTGGGTGGGTCCTTACTGAAGCCCTCATTACCATGTCCACAGAGCCCCACTCCTGGTCCCTGTCATGAGCAAAATAAACCCAATCCACACCTTCCTACCTACCCATCTACTTACCTACCTACACTTCTTTCAACCCACCAATACTATCGTCCCACACCTACACGCAGTTCTACCAAGCTTACTGTTGTCTTAAGATTGTCACGCATTTCACAAATCTCACGCATACATGACCTGCCCATATCACCTTCCTTGTTTTGATCACCCTAGGTCTATTTGCCCAACAGCATAAGTTATGAAGCTCCTGATTATGCAGTTTTTCCGAGCCTATTGTCAGTTCCTCCCTCTTAGGTATGTGTATCCTCAGCATCCTGTTCTC
Source organism: Coptotermes formosanus (assembly GCA_013340265.1). Classification (NCBI taxonomy): domain Eukaryota; kingdom Metazoa; phylum Arthropoda; class Insecta; order Blattodea; family Rhinotermitidae; genus Coptotermes; species Coptotermes formosanus. The sequence goes on from BLKM01012015.1 coordinate 880,341, forward strand.
AGACACCTTCCACTCATGTACTTTCCTTAATGAAAGAAATTTCACACCCTTACAACACAACAGGTATCTGATATTTGAGGTTAGCACAGCGTAAACATTTGGATTACAGCCTTTTGGTAAGTGATGCCATGCAATATGGAAACCAGCATTTCAAGGGAACTTCCTGCCTGCGTCTTGTAGCAAAAGAAATTACATCTTATAATGTGAAGACAGAGGCAGCAAGATGCTCTAAAACCTTGGTCACCTCCTACCACACTAAACAGCAGCATCATATCCCATAACTAATAATTTTAGGTAAAATGACGATTTTGTACATTTTAATTTTTCCATGTTAGCACAGCACGTGAAATGTGCGCAGCAATGCACACACACAACTCACCTCACGTTCAGACTTTATTACTGGATATGCTATTAGCAAAGGATCCTCTTGCTGTTGTATATCTGTAATGTACTCAGCTTTTATGTCATTAAACTGACATCCACAATCAGATGTCAGCCATGTGTTACTCTGTGAACTAGGTGCAACTTTCACGAAATCCATGCAGTTCTGTAAAAACATCAAGTCCTCATCAATCATGACTGTGCTCCAATCATTACAAGAAAAATGATACACATCTACTGTGCTGTTCTGAACTGAATGAAGCTCTGAACTGCCGTTTTAAAAAATCTTCTTCTTCACAACTAACAAAATATCTACCAACTACTGACTCCATGTAGCAGTATCCTTAAAAAGCTAATAACTTAAGAAGAAGAGCTCCTGCCATGATAAACACAGACAGACATGATACGTCCACAGACGTGGAAAGTACAGCAAATGTTGAGACAATATGTTAGGCATTCAGGATACAACTAGGGCACTACAGGAAATGACCACAAATTAGTACAAGTGAGTCATAAACGTGGTACAACACAAGGGTATCAGACAGGAAACACAGAAACCCCTTTTGCATCATGCCGTAAGAACACAGACTGACAAACACAAATGCACAAACACGCCTCACCCCATGTTCAGACTTTATTGATGGAAATGATTTCAACATATGGCCATTCTCTTCCTCCTCCTCCTCCTCATCTGTACACAACGTGTTTTCAATTTTTATACCAACAACCTCATTTCCATCATGGGAAGAAATCAGATGTGTCTCATTACATAAACCAGTTTTGACATCAAGCAAATCCATGACATTCTGTAAAAGAAACATATCTTGAATGGTAATGGCTATGCATTCTCATTACATAAAGTGGGACAGGGTTTAATTACAACTTTTTTGCACTGCACCAAACTATCACAAGATTTCTTCTTTACAGCAATAAAAATCATTGCTAACTTACTACCAGACTACTAACTCCATGAAGCAGAGTTCTTCTGGAAACATAGTAATAACTCAGCTAGTCTAGAAATTCCCTACCTTTTAAGGAAATTTAAGGTTAAATAGGCTCTCATGGCAGGTTTTCCTGTTGTGACGATTTTCTGGGTTATTAACCTGTGTCAGGCAATAAGTTAGATCATATGTTTTGGACGAACGTGCTGCCTCCGTAACTCTCGCTGACTGAATTAGGTTCTGGTAGCTCCTGAACTGATGGGCACGATTAGATGTGCCAGTTACATAAGAGGTTGCAGGGACATTGCCTAAGCAGAGCCACTTTGATTGTCTCACTTTTGATCTCTCACTTCCCATTACCTCGGTACTAGTTCCACTCCCCTATAACCTTCCCGTACTTCTACCAACACATCACACTATACCAACATACTTTAACTAAAATCCAAGATGGTCCTGTCAACCGCTGTGTTCATTCGACTCAAGAGTTATTAAACGACCACACGTCCATAACTGTTACAGTACTGCAAGAATTCTCCGAAGTGGTCATATTTTCAACGGCTCGTAAAAAGCACACACAGACAGAGAGAGAGATATGTCTCAAAAATTACTCGAATAGAAGGCGGGTGACAGACCCAAATTTCCTATAGAACTGGGTACTTCTTCCACACGTTCCAAGTAATGAGTGAAAAACTTAATGTGAAAGGCACTTAGCACTAGCACTGATAAAATAATCCCAAAATTCGATACCATAACAAACGTCATCAAGCCAACGGAACACACAGACAGACAGTCGAACTAACCGGGGCGGAACGAAACGAGCTCTGCATCAGATGGTACCATTTGACCGATTCGTTACCCTCCTGTTGCGAACAGTATTACCGAATCAGTACGTATTCAGGATTTGTAATTCACCAACGAACAATACGACCGGCTACTAAGCAGCGAACCCTGTATCGTAGAGTAGGAAATGCGCCCCTGAACTATGTATAAGTTTTTGTTGACACAAGCAAGACGCCACTTGCGAATGTTTATACCTCACCTGCACCAGATTGATACAATTCACAGCACAGATCATACATGATGCACTGACCCTCGTGATCGTTGTCACAGATAAAGAATCTTCCAGAGTGGCAACAATGTACAGCGCCATATGCGGCGCCTACGTGCGTTACTTGTATCCGGCATGGCGTGCGGGCCGACGGTAAATCGCGCTCCTGGTTATATGGAACTGTGTAACATGAAATCGACAAATCAGCGTCCTGCCTTATCATACCCGAGGAACTACCTTCTTCCCCCCCTCCCGCCCCGCACCTACGCATGGCGTGGGGGCTGAGGGTAAATCGCGCTCCTGGATTTATGGAACTGTGTAGCATGAAATCGACAAAGCAGCGTCCTGCCTTATCATACCCCAGCAACTACCTCTGCACCCCATCACTGGAGTGATGGAGGCTGTCAAATGGGCCCAACAGAGTAGGTGTTCTTCTCTTCTCCCCCTCCATTCACCTGAGGACAGAAGCAGAGCCAGATTCCAAAACGTTCTGATTTTAATTTTTTAATATTTTACTCTTTGGATGATGGATAAAGTCCATAAACCCCTCACCACATAATATTATACACCATCATCAAAACCTTTTAGAATTTATCAGTTCTACTGTTTACATTTCTCAAATCCATTTTTGGTATACGTGAACAGAAACATTTCACACAGACCTGCCCCAGGATGTAACTTGGAACCATTTGACTGAGAGTCCAGGATGTTACCCCAAGACCCCAGACAAACAATGTTCATGTTTTCAGCTGTGACAGAGAGAAAGAGAGATACATATGTGCATACCCCATCAAAAATCAATTGATATGACCTAAGGATGAAGAAGATAGGAGTTAAAATGTTGTTCTGACTATAAAAATGAACCATTTAGTGCACAATTCATATCAAATAATATTCTAGCAAAGTCAATGTCAATTTCAATACAGAATTGCAAAGCAATATGTTTTCCAGACTAAACCTATCAAGACATTTTCCCACTTAATAAGCACAGTTTAATTTTTCCAAACAACATGTAAGAGAATTTCACTGTGTCTTAACAAGCCATGTAAGAGTCCCAATGATAGTGGTCTTAACTGACATACTGAGTGCACAGGCTAGCAGTTTATTATGATGTGTAGGCCTAATGAACTGAGTGTGTTGGATAATGTAAGGACATGGTTATGTGCAAGAGCATCACCTTTATGCTTAACAATGGAAAAAATCAAATAGATAAGAGAAACAGAATTGTGGGCAGCAATAAGGAGTCACATATGTAACAACTTCAGTGTAAAGATTAGCATAATATTATTAAGTTTACACTGTCTACTGGCAAATATTAAGGCAAATTGAGACTGTGGTGCACAGTTTGCCATTGTATACAGCCTGAATAAAGGATGTAACTCGGTGACAGAAATATTACACATTCAAATGTAAGATAATTTTAACCCTTTGGCACCAAAAGACAACATTAGTTGACAAGTAGTGTGATGCTGAGCAAACCACATTATTTAAGTTCTTCGCCATGAACATGCAAACTAAAGGGTGACTACTTAAATCCCAGGTCTTTTGCAGAGTACACTGGGCATGTAGTTCTGGTGCCAAAGGGTTAAGAAAGTAATAAAGAGGAAAAGCATGCTACCATTCAGTTCACAATGAGGTTTTAAATTCTATTTGCTGTCTGTTTGAAATAAACTGCGAAAAATGCATATCTAAAATATGTTGTCCCTCAGTCTTCTATTAAGTGCACATTCAGTTTCTGCCAGTACGTTTTCATCATGACTGCATATCTTTTTGCAGTTTATGAAGCAGGATTTCCAATCTTCCTTTCATAACAGGCTGACCCTTCTTTGTTTTCATTGATAACTTTCTGAACACTTCTGCTTTGTTAGCGCGGTATCTGGCAAGAGCCTGTGATCTTTCTTCTCTCCTCTTTTGAGCTTCTTTAAGCTTTGCTGCCTTTTCTTCTTGTTTATGCTTATATTCCTCCACTGCTTTCTGATATGCTGTTGGTCTTGCAGCTCTACAAAACCAAATGTAATCACAAAGTTCTGAGACAGCCTTATAATTCAGTTATTAAGGGTTCTGATGATAATGGTATTACACTCAGTACTGCTGGGTTTTTGGACTTGTCAGTGTCTAGTACTTCAAAACGCGACACTTTGAAAATGATTCTGTTCCTACCTCATAACTGAAGAGTACCTCTTTGAACGAACCAAACTAAGTAGATGGCTTCCCACTCTTCCACCAGAGGATGGAAACACATCCAGTACCAGGAAGTGTACAAAGTCCAGAAACCCTGTGCAACCACTCCCCAACTTATGACCACCCAAAGTTATGATCAAAATTTCCATAAGAAAATTTCAATTCAAACTGTTACAAAAATGTCACTACAATTTCATTTCAAACAGCATTTCTATATTTTGTTGAAGAAACTCTGTTATTATTTTGCAACAGGAACACTACTTATATGAATGCCCCTCGACCTGCTGGAGGGTGTATATTCCACCTCATTTTGTATTTGCAGACTTACAATCAATTTGACTTACAACCAGGTGTTCAGAATGTATTCCGTTTGTCAGTCAGAGAGTACATGTACCTGTGATAAGAACTTACTAAAATACAAGTTCTCTGGGATGTGGTACTGTGACACCCAAAAACACAGTGTCACATCCCAGAAGACTTTAAGCTTCTGCAACATTGCTGTGAGAATTTCAGGTCTTGCAGAACTCACAGCTTCGTTTCAAACGCTTCCACCTTTACTGTGAGGGTACCAGGTTATACACATTTAATTGCAATTAGTAATGGTTTGCGGTAATACATCATTTATAGTAATACAGATTCTGGTTGAATTTGTGAAATATCACTTCACTTCACACTAAGATCATGTACGTAATTATTTACATGTAAGCAATATTTTATGCAGAATTTGAGGCCTTCACTCTTCTAAGACATTACCCAATGTATGTTGGTAGTTTCCTGACATTAGGAACAACCTATCAGTCCCATCTTCAAGGGTCAAGCACAGCAGCAGAGGGATCTGTTATTATACAGGGGCGGTGTGGGCAATTACTGGTTCTTGGCAAGGTAAAAAGGAGGCAATAGGGTTGCTGGAGCTTGAAGTTGCTGTCATAATGTCAAGAGGAGAGAAAAAATGAAAATAAGCACATGAAGGAGACACCAGAGTAAGAGTGAAGAAATGAAGACATGAGTAGGGACATAGGAATTGGAGACACCAGGGTCAAAGTGGAAAAAAGAACAAATGAAAATAGGTGCAGAAATGAGGGGCATGGAGTAAGGTGGAGACGTGAAGAAATGAAAATGGGGTGCAGGGATGGGACAAGTGGATAAATCAGGAATGGTAGGAGACATAGGAATTGGGGTACATGTAAAGTGAAAGTGGGAAAAAGAGGAAATTAAATGAGGTGTATTTGTCAAGAAAATGCAATTGTGAAATGTCACGTGGCAAGGTCAGACAATGTGTACATATTTAAAAATGCAACTCAGCTTAATGATATTCCATTATACAGGTACATATGTATATATATGTATAAAATGAAGCTGCACATATTACCTGTCCTTACGTACACCAGTGGAGGACATGGAAACATGCGTTTGTTCTCTACTAGAAGATTGGCCTGCGGTCTTCTGCAGCTCTTTGTAGTAACTTCGGAGAACAGCTCTTCGCCTTCGCTCCTGCCACTGCTCAACTTCAAAACATTGTCAAGTCAGTGAAAATGAACTCATACAATAGATCATACTGCTGTAATGCATTACACTGCATTCTGATATAACTCCAGTATTATTAGTTGTTTTTCTTTTCCCACACTAACCAAAAATGAAATTTGCAGTTGTGGTTTTGGTGTTATGTGCACGAGTGGCCTCAGGATCACCATATAGTTGGTCAAAACATGTAGCCACATTCTACAATATAATACAGTTAGTTCTGTCAATGGCATAAAATAATGATTTTACGATTGTTGTTTATTTTATGACACTGTTAACATGACTTGAAAAGGACGCAGAAGAAAGTGATCACAAATTCATCTGATTTGATGTATTGGGGTATAATTATACATTTCACCACACTAATTATAAATATTGTCAATAATTCCTACTGAAGACATAAATCTGCAGGCTGTGTCATGTTTCAAAGGCTGCTGTCGATTGGATGTTGTTGAAGATGCCCTCCTTATGGCCTAGAAGTTTCTGATTCTTGCGTAGGGTGTTTGCCACCACACCAGATGCAAAGAGGGCTATTGGAACTACTGTCACCTGTTCCATATGACAGTCTTGTTTAATTTCATGTTCTAATTTAACATCTGTATTTTACTGTTATTTATCACTTCACAGTTTTCAGTCTTATAAACAGCTGTATCAATTATGTAATTAGTAAATAGTTACTAATGTTTCAAAGGATTGCAGGGCCTATGCCTTCAGGATCAAGCAGTGCAAGAGAAGTCTGGTGTGCTGTATTTCTTCTTTAGATATCAATCACTGTTTGGTCCTATAAATTTTGTACTTCTCATGTTCCATAATACTGTGTAAGTGTCTTTACGATGAAAGTCTTGGTAGTGACTAGATAACTCTGGTCATTATTTAATTCCAGCACAATAAGCATGCGAGCACTAAGTGACATTAGTGGCGGTGCAGGTATTTTCCTGGAAACTGAAGATGATGGCAGAAGGTCACCTTATAATTGGGTGAATACATTATTATAGATGTAACTACAGCATAACTGTTCAAAATTAATTCTAACATTTGTCAAAATAGAGAGCTCTTGACAAAAGTCAGGAAGTTTGCTTAATATGTTTTATGTAACAGCCCATTGCAATTTTAACCTACAAGAAAAAGTAAGACTGTACCTGCATTACTCCGGGAACTAGTCTGTTTTGTCTATAAACATGTACCCCATACCCATTTCCATCTCCAATCAGAAAAAAGTACCTCAGATGTGTCGGCTTGGAGCACGCGCGCGCACACACACACACACACACACACACATTTAAGTCTTCATTCTTCCATAAATTGTGCAGCTTGACCTACAACTGGTAAGTGGCATTAAATCATGTAATAAGTTTATCTTGCAAGCAAAAAAAATGCTTGAGTACTAATGTACCTAATTAGCTTCAGGCTATAATACAAGTCTCATCTCATTTACAAATATCTGAACGAAGAGTGTATTATCCGTGGTGATTAAAGTTCGTATTCACGACTAGTGTAATTTAACATCACTTACGTTTATATTTATTACTATATTTCCTTCGTCTCCATTCCTTTTTGTTGAATACATGACTCTTCTTTCCTTTGTTTTCTTCTCGATTACCTGACATTTTCACAAACAGCTGCAATTCCACACTTGACAAACATAACCCACACACTTCACTTTTGCCACTCTCCCTCACGTGATTAAATTTTAGAGAATTGAACCAGTTTAGCAACTTGATCCAATGTTGCAAACTCCACAGTTTAACAAGCACCAGGTTACGATATTCTGTGCCAAAGTTTCATAGTTGACGGCATAGATTGAAGGTAATTTTCGTATCCCGGTGGCTTAGGTTATCGACCAGAGACTGTATAACGTGAGTTTATAGTACACACCATGAATCAGAGGTAATAGGGTGGTGAGAGTGCATGGGTCTATTGAATAGGTTATGAGGCAGAGGTTATGTAGCGTAATCCATGGTTTACTGCTGCTATTGACCATAGTAGATGAGCTGTGTTATTGACGCTGGCGCTGCAGAAGGACGTGCAAGTGTTTGGTGGGATTTCGAATACTTTTGTTGAAGTTGAGTAGCTGTGAATAACATGCAACCTGAAAGCCTAACCTTCAGAGCAGTAAATGTTCTTGCTGAAATTCGGGTTCTGTTAGTGAAACAGGTGCTGAGATTCTGATGTTTGTGTCGCGATTAGAGATGAAGATCTTAGATATGCTAGGTGGAATGAGTTGTTTTCGTTATGTCACTAACTTTTTCCGTTGCCACTTGAACTCCACGCCTGGCATCCGGGCATGTCCATAAAACGAAACAAGACAACCTAACCTTGGCACATCGAACATTTTTGGTGAACTCAAGTGAGGTGGGGGTGGTGGTGGTGGTGGTGGTGGTGCTGACAGAGGCAGCAGCATTGATGATGGTTGCATTTTATAGGAGAATGGTAGATTAGGTGGTAGTCTTAGCAAGCGAATAGGAGGGAAGGTTTTGTGGGCTGGGCAGAGGTAGGTATTGACCCTGCTACAGGCAAGGATAAAGCACTGGAAGGAAGAAGTGAATGAAGAAATGCAGGAGGAGTTTCAGATAACTAATGACATACTGAAGAGACTGAGGAGGTAGAGCCAACTGAAGAAGGTAAGGAGGCATGAGGGTCTGGATCTTTTGATCCCGAAAGGGCCCAAATGCTACAATCATGTATCCTGAGGGCTAGCACTTCCAGGCTGCCCGTGTGCCGTACCTTCTTCAGTTGGCTGTTTCCTCTACGTTCCTTCGATTTGTCATTATTAAACTCATCTTCATCCCATGTTCTTCATTTGCTCTTTCCTCCCATTGCTTTCTTCTGCTTTTCATGCTTCTAGGGGCTTCTACTAATGACTTTGCATGCCCCAGAGTGTCTCCCTTCCTGTTGGCTCACTGTAATGTTTAATTAGCCTGTTCTTTTCGTGCATAATGTAACCAATTCTCTGAGCAACTTATTCTTGTTTAACTACTTTGCAGGTGGAGGCAAGAAGCATCTTTGAAATGTAGATAAATTGCCACTCAACACAGCATCATATCCCAGAAGTCTGTAATCTTCATTAAAAATGCTTTGGGAACCTTAAATAAAACAAGGAAATACCAGTTAAAATGCTGATAGAATTATCATATTTCCCACCTTATAAGTCATTACAAGAAATGAGGCACAGCCTGCAATTGGCAAGATTATTTTTTTTGTGGGTTTAATGGCCTGCTTGTGTGACAATTCATCTTATTGTGTTAAAACACAAGGGGATTTTTGGGGACACCACAAGAGAAAGAAAAAGAATATTATGAGTCAAGATGTGTGGTCACTAGTAGTCTGGGTTTAGTCAGTAGGTACTGCAGAAACGTTGGTATCTAACCCGTAGTTCATTTGCTTGTTCCTAGTGTAATATCACTGAAGACTGCTGGATTATAACTTGAAGTAAACCAAGAGTGCCCCAATGTTGTAGTCACTGAGCCAGATCAGCTTGCCTTGAAGTTCATTATCAGTCCAAAACAGCAAGATCTCCAGATGCCCTGTATGGAGAAGCTGGAGTTTGAAAAATTCAGGTTCATGCTAAAAATCCATTTTTGGTGGTGCAAAATTCAAAATTCGCTAATATACACAGGAGGTTTTGTATGTAACTGTGCAGTCTCTTATATATTGTTTTAGCCCCTTTGCTGCCCACTGCAAGGAATACTGTGATTTTAGCACTAACTGAAATTTTCCAGACTTGATTTTCTCCAAATGAGATATTTGGATCTGCTGTTGTATCAAACTGAGGTTGATGTAAATCATTTTTGCAAGTTCATTTCCATGTTACAGGAAGCATGTTGTCTTCATTACAGTGACCAACCAGCTGATGCTGTAAGGGAAATTGCCTCTTCTGAGAATTGTGGGAAACACGCAAATACACTTTGTAGGCAAAATGCAGAGTTTTATAATGTTAAAGCAAGTGGTACATATCATAACAACTTCAGTAGAGATTGAGCCTCTACTAAACACTGTCTGTTGCAGTTAGCAGGTTTAATTTCTACAGATGACAGCCATGTCACATGAGGAGGGTGTCACAGATGAAGAACAATCAATGTTAGGCATTTTAATTGATCAAGATATTCAGTCAGAGTCTGCTGGAGAAGGTTCTTGTTCACAGAAACGAAAAGCAGCAGATGATGTGTATGACAGTAATTCAGAACAAAGGACGAGGGTATGTAGCTATGTTTATGTGCTGTACATGCCCATATGTCTAGGTGTATATTTCAGCTCTAAGCAACCAAAACATGTTGCATCATAGCAATAAAGACTAAATGGTAAAGGTGTTTTTATTTTTGTTGTGCTTGACTGAAAAATACCTCGTAGAATCAAAAATAGTATCACACGTGCACAATGGGGTGGGCAGTTTGAAAGGTCCAGGATGGTAACTTGAAGTAGATGACAAACTGCTTCTTAACACATAATTTCTAATTCATCATTTATTAATCACGCTGTCATTCCCATGTATATGGCATTTCCCCATCCACAAAATGTTGTATATTTTTTATGAATTTCACATGCTGCATCTTCTGTTATTAAGCTTGAATTTTCCTCTGTTTCTAGAATTCTCATTCAACAAGTAGATGTAAGAGAAGGAGACAGAACAAGAAATACAAACATCGTGGACGTGATCTAGAAGGACAAGATATGATTCTCAGACCAAATTATTTTGTGGGAATTCAAGTATCAAATCCTGAGGTACATTATCATTGGTACTGTTTCAATGACAGCATCAGTTTTATTGCATGCAGCTACAGTGAAATCACCATTTAACAGTTTTATAATGGACATGGAATTTCAGAATTAAATTGACAGTGTAAGAAGTTGACATAAAATAGCTGATTTGTTCCTAATTAAATTTAGCGCTACATAAGCGGAAACACCAATAAATGTGCAGCTGCATGTATGTTTATGGTAATGTGTTAAAAATATGTTTTGTAAACTATGTATGTGCAGTGGTTTGTAAACCTACCCCTTGTTTTCTGGCATGCTTACTTCATGATATGACACTCTAAATTTGTTCCATAATTTAGCTATATATATATATGCACAATTGTTAAAACTGTCTTGGAAACATGTACCTAATTTTGTGGTGAATTTGTCATGAAATAAGGGATATTGCAAAACTGGATCAGTCCACCTTAGAGAGTAGAGGAGAGTGCATTAGAGTACAGTAAGGCAGGCATGGCCGTGATCCTCGCACCAGGACTGTTTCCAATCTTTTGTGCAATCCTTTGCATCAGCAATCAACAGCCCCACACTTTGAACAAAGTGCAGTATGTTGCTGACAGGGATGTCAGCAAAGTCATCTGGTTTCAAGAAATGATGGCCCAGATGCGTAAGTCTTAATACTGCCGGTGCCTCACAGTCACAAACAACATGTGAGGCAGTTTCAGATGCCTCCTTTCATCTATTACACTCGGGACTGCTTACCAGCCCCAGTTTAAATAGCTGTCCTTTTAAATGACAAGTGTCCTGTCAGCAGTCACATTATTCATCTTAGCTGGTTTCGGCTCAAGTTGACTAATTCCCCAGCTTTTTAGCAGAAGGTCTTTTAAGAAAGCCATTAGCCTGCCTTTGTCCATGGATGGGCTGCCAGTATCCATGTTTCCTGCGTGATATGACTATGTGGAAATATTCTACTGTTGTAGTTGACTGACATATTATGTATGTTGTGATTGTGATGTTTTTTGTATATTGTGTATTGTGACTTCAAGGTGACTTTTCATATCCAGCTGTCTTGTGACAGATTCAGGATCTACGAAATGTGCATGGATGGATGGATGGATGGATGGATGGATGGATGGATGGAGGGATGGATGTCCAGCCCCTGACTACTTCCCTGACAACCTTTGCAGATATGCCGAGGGCAGGCTCAGGTCTTATAAGTGGATGTGAGGAGCCTTCAATCCACCCAATGTAGGCCATGGTGAAATAATATAATTGACGTTTCATGAGCTTTTTTGCCCCCCAAATTCTTTCTTATTCTCCATTTGTAATTCTCTACCTATTTTATTCCATCCTTTGCAACTGCAGCAATTAAAACACTGTTGTAAAATAATTGAACAGTAACTAAGAGTTGCTTATCCTTGTAATAACCTCTGAACAAGTACAACACGTTTGTGGTTTACATAGGGGTTAGGTTCCTGGAGTGCGTATATAAACAAATATTTGCGCAACCTTATCCAATAGAAAATCCACAAGCTTTTTTTGACTGTATGTGAACATGTGCATTATTTTAATTTTTACATGTACAATATGATTTGTTACTATTACTTATATTACAGAGGTGCATTATTTTGAAATCTTATAAAATATAACCATGTAAATTATGACTGCATTGTATGAGTTTTATGAAGCTTGGTAGCTCATGCCTGGGTGTTAGGAGAGTGTTGCTTGTATTCAGCATAATATGTGTATGTATAAAACAGGGCAATTCAAGTAAAATTATTTAATTATTTGACATTGAGTTTATACTTGTAAATATTATGACTGCGGTCTTCTAGGACATAACACTGTATAGTTGTTCTGCAGAGATGAAGATCGAGATGGTGTATTTCTCCAAAGTGTAGGAAATCATCTTCCAGGTACATCCCAGAAGACTACAATTATCTGTTATAAGATTCTTTAGAGTCAGAAGTTTTCCCTTTTCTCCTTTGTGCTGACCAACACTTCACACACAGGTGCAGCAGCTGGCACAAATACAATCATGGATAGACATTAATCATGTACAAAGCCAGAGTTGCATGTTATTTGATTTCTGAGAGCATTATGTGACAAAGCAGCAGAGATCTGTTGCAAAATTATGGCTGTATGTGGTAATGAGCTTATCTGTGTATCACATCCAAAAGTACATGCAGAAGTTTAATCATGGTGTATGAGAGCTGTGTGATGTCACCAATGCATGTCACATCATCGTGTCTGAGAATATAGAGAACACTTACTAATCTGGAAAAATGACAGTGTAGTTGAATGTGTTAAAGAAGGATGTTACTCCACAAGAAATTATCTACCAGTGAACTCTCTTCAGTGAAGTACTGGTTACCTGAGTGCTGTATGCATAAGTGATGCAAAATATAATGTCATTTTCACAGTGGTCATTGGCATGGGCAGTCATGCCATTGACTTAGTATTTCATCATTAATGAGTAGCTGACCCCACTTTCCTCCAGCCCCACCAGATATGGGAATCCAGGTGTAAGATTCGTTTAGCTTCATTTATGAATTTTACACTAAGTAAACATGAAATTGTCCCTGTGCTGTAAGCACCATATCATGAAGGCAAATGGGGGAGTCGTGGAGGTAGAGCTGAATGCATTCCAATTCTTAGTACTAGACAAAGGTGATTTGCCAGCTTTATGCCCTTGCTGTGTCACTCCCAGTGCAGGACCACCTGCTATGCATTGAATATGTGGCTGGGTGGGCCTCAGAGTCAATGTGGATGTTTGGAAAGAGAAATATCTCATGCCCCAAGTAGAAATTGAATTGTGGTTCCTTGGTTGTTGAGCATAGAGGCTGGTACTGCACACTGTGTTATCTTCTGAATTTCACAATAGTTGCAGCCAGTTACTAGCTACAGCTACAGTACACAGCTTGAGCATTGTTATTGCTGTCCAAAAATACAGATGGCTCCAGATAAATTTACTGTACTGATCTTTGGTAATTTGCTATTCACCCATGCTGTATTCTTTAGGCCATTTGGTCATGCATGATAAATTTACTGTACTGATCTTTGGTAATTTGCTGTTCACCCATGCTGTATTCTTTAGGCCCTTTGGTCATGCATGATAAATTTACTGTACTGATCTTTGGTAATTTGCTATTCACCTTGCTGTATTCTTTAGGCCCTTCGGTCATGCATCAAAAGTGAAAATTCTGGTTCTGTGGTATCAGATTTACTGGTGTGGAGCACTTGAACACTCAGGAACTGTGAAAGCAGTACAGGTACTTTCCTTAAACTTGAATTTGAGGTATTTTACTTCACAACTGGGCTGTAATGTGCACTTTGTTGTGCCTGATCTGTAAAATAATAGTGTCAGGCATCTCTTAAGTGTCAGAGATCATATTTTTATGCATAAAGTTATTTAGGTTTTACAGGAACATCTGTGTGGAATACGGTAAGCGAAGATAAATGTTGTGTTATGCTGTTTAGATTCACCGTGTGGTAAAACTGGTACAAGAAGCAATACTTAGCAAAGAGCCAGCACTGCGTACTGCAGTTGTGCCAATACCCACACTTCACATAACATTAGCTGTGGCACACCTGCCAGATATGGAACATATTAGCAGGTTAGCACATCAGCGGAATTTTCATTTTGAAGTGTATTTTTTAAGTAGGTAATCTTGATGTTTTGCATTGCCCATGTATTATGTTATTACATATTAGAACCCAACTAAATACACTGATTAGTTGTTAAACATCATGTTGTTTACGTTACCACATCTCCATCCTGTTCTGGTTTCTACTAAACCATCATGAGGGAGATAAGTATGAGGGAACATATAATATAAGTACACAGTTACATTTGAGAGCAGTGTATGTACATCTTTTTGTATACTGGTTATAGTGGCTACAGATATAGTGTTTGTTATAGCTTTTATTTTTTGTTGTTCTTTATTATTACCATTGTATATGGATTGTATACTCTTATATATTCTCTTATACTTATCTTCCTGATGATGGTTTAGTAGAAGCTGAAACATGTTGGAGATATAGTAGTGTAAATAATAAGATGTGTGAAAACTAATCAGTGTGTTTAGTTGGATTTTAATAAAAGTAATGTTGGTTGCTGAGGAGTATGACTTTGACCTGAGTAGTGGTTTGTGTAAGGTAGTTAGACCATTAGAAGCTTATGACCAGTAATTTGTGTACTCAAGTTAAGAATACAATGGGCTGAAGTGCAGTCACATCTTTTGAGGGCAAGTTAATTTTGTTATTTTCTGTTCTGTCTGGTTACAGTTGTACATAAATTTTACTTTAGACTTGTTATGAACTGAGCACCTAACAAAGGGTGATCAGTGGAAAGTGATGGATGTAGTGATAGAGACTTGTGTCTTTGACTGAATCTCTGTGTTTGCTTCGCAAGATTTGCCTAGAGATAAGGGAACCCCATCCCCGCCCCTCCACCTGTGCTGTCAAGGTCAACGCTTCACTTTTGAGTAGACAGTAGTTAGTGTGAATCGTCTTTGTCGTGCAGTTGAGAGGAGCAGTAATTTATTTTCTTGAGTATGAGAACAAGTCTTCCACGCTGTATCAGTTCTTGTAACAAACGTGATTATAGTTCACACCTGTTATCATTAGTGAATGTTTCTTCTTGCAACAAAGAAAATATAATCTCATTAATACTGCACCCTGAAGTATAAACCTTTATCAATGAGGGTTGGTACTTAAATTGTAGCATATGGTATATGAAAATGTGAGTATTATTTGAACAAAAAAAAAAGGTGAAATTTTGAAGTAAACAGCATTTTGTGGAAAATACAACAGACATTATGCAGAGTGTCTTAAAATACAATAAATTTCCTAGTTGCCTAAATATATAAAATTGTGTGTGTGTGTGTGTGTGTGTGTGTGTGTGTATTAGGGGTAAAGGGAAAAGGTGAAGTTCACCCTAGAACTGGCTTTGAAGGCCCAGAGGTGGAGTGGAGGTATAGCTCTACTCTTTCTTTAACCTCAGTGCTAGGTGGTGTGGGTGGTCAATGCCATGCTTTACCCCTGGGAAAGAGACCTGGTACCCAATGTACATGAGGTTGGGTGGGTCCCAAGGCCAGACTCGACAGGTGCAGAAAATCTTACCCCCACTGAGATTTGATCTGTGGAGCATCTAGCCTGTAGCAAGTCCCTGTTCTGACTACATTATCCCAGCCCATGAATTTTAGGGGTGAGGTGTGTTAAACGTTAATGCTGTCATCCAAGCCAACACTTCCACTTTGATAATGCTAACTATTAGTTCATTTCTGTTGTTCAAAGCTCCTGTGTTTCAGATTACTGTGGTGAAAATTTGACACTACAATATTTTTGAACTAATACACATTTCCATGTATGCCTATCGGTAGAAAAGGTTTGACTAAGTGAAGTGAAGTGACACATTTTCCAATTAGTCGTAGTAAAAGCAAATGTTTCTCCTGTCAGATAGTTATCCCTTGTTTCTGCAGCAGAATGCACAGCACAAATGTATATTTATTCAGTTGTCAGTTATGCACAACAACAAGCTAATTGTAAACATCTTCTGGCAGCTAGTTTCAGCTCTAAGATAGAGCCTGGTAATGGCTCTATCTTAGAGCTGAAACTATTCACCAGAAAATGTTTACAATTAGGTTGTTTTATGTGAGTGATAACTGAATAAATATACATTTGTGATCTGATATGTCAGTGGGGATGTCCTATATCAAGAGTGTCTACAGCACCTGTCACATTTTCTTTTATGACACAGTTTGTTGTCACAATGTGGATACTACTTGTAGTTCCATTCCCTGAGCTGTGCGGATGGTAATAGCATCTGTATTTAGTAGTCCAAATAATGATTTTTTATGTTTTCCTTCTCAGCACTGAGACAGCTGTAATTCTGTATCATGTCTTGTTTCTGTTTTTTTTATCAGCTTAAGTTACAGAATATTGTACATGAGAGTCTTGTTGAATATTTGACTTGAAAGGAAGCAGTTTTGACCTTATTTAATGTACTGTCACAGCTTTTATCTGGAGGTACTGAGAAAACCAGTGAATAACCTCACACTAGCTGTCTCATAGAAGAGAATTTAACCTGAGTTCTACAACTGGCATATACCTGTGACAGTCAGTCTGAGATGTGGTAACCAAGGATATTTTACTAAGTCTGGCACATTGTTCTTATATTGTCAAAGTAAGTCGATTTTCACACAACGGCCAACAGGGAACTGTGGTGCGCTTCTTTGACTTAGGTCTGTTACTTTTTTGTGTGTACAATTGTTAGCTTTCAAGTGTGTACAGATTTTATTGGTGATGTACTATAAAATGCTGAAATAAAAATTTAGATGTGTGTATAATTTTTCAGGGCAGCTGAGGCAGTAGACAAGTGTAGCGCCATGCACAGAGAATTCTTCAATAAGTCTGCTTCATTGCATTTCCGTGGCCTGAACACATTTCAAAACAAGGTAAGGTTATATTCTGTTCATTGTACATTCATTGGCATGGTCCCCAGTTCCTGCATATGTTAAAATTGCAAACTGTCCTGTTAAGTATTCAGAGATGTGCATCTGTGTTTAGCACAGTGAACTGTGTCTGGCCTGCATCTTCTATTCACTATTCTGCAGTAATGCATTGATTCATTAAATCATACCAACTCCATGATGTCCATCATCCGGTCACATTCTGGTATTCTTGTGGTGGGTGTTCATTCCTATCAATGCTGTTACCAGGTTCTGTTTGCTAGTATCCAAGAAAGTGAGGCATTAGAAGAGCTGGAAATGATGGCCACTGATTTAGAGACTTCATTTCAAGAACTGACAGGGTCACCCACAGCAAAGAAGGAATTTAAACCTCATTTGAGTATTGTGAAACTGTCCAAAGATTTTAAACTTAGAAGGAAGGTATAGTATGCAGTTGATTAAGTTTAAGTATATTTCATAGGCTTATAGTCATGGAGAATGCTAGCTTGGACAAAGACGTGGCCAACACACTTAACAGGTTGTTGAAATAACTTGTCTAGTGTAATGCATTTGGTACCTCAGTTAGGAATAATGCACGCACACATGCATGTGTGCGCGCGCACTGTCTCTCTCTCTCTCTCTCTCTCTCTCTCTCTCTCTCTCTCTCTCTCTCTCTCTCGCTAATAATGTTTTCACTATGCATGTCATGTTCACTGTGTCACTGTAAAGTACATAGTATATCAAGTATATCAAATTTGCAATATAAATAAGAAAACAGTGAAACCCCCTGAAGACATTCTTTGAAATGTTCAACAAATTAGACTTATTATCCAGGGAAATATCTTTGAAGGAGGAGCCACATAACATGTTATTATTCTGTGATTCTGTACTGAAAGTGGCTTTCACTTTACAGGACTATTTTTCCACGTAAATTCTGTATTAAATGATTCATTTTCATAATGCGACTACAGTTTAAGTTTTACCTTTTCAGTGATTTTGACAATCTTGAACACAAGGTGACATAGGCTTTATATGATCCATGATTCTTGCATTATTCCAACATGTACAATAATTGTACCAACAAATGCACACAAGTATATTGAAATTAGTTTATATATGCAAAGAATTCCTACATGTTTCGGCGAACCATGTGGCCATCTTCAGGAATGTAAAATACACAGTTCAGATACGTTAAAAGTATAAATGAAATTCTAAAAGTATCAGAAACAATCCATAGGTGTGATTACAATTATAAGAACACATAGTTTAAAAATATGTAAAAATATTTATTACAATAAGAATGTGGATATCTGATTAGTTGGTATGTGTAGAAGGTTTCAGTTAGTAATTCACCATCCAAGGGAAACTGTTGTGGTGTAAATAGTATGGTCAACCACACTATAGAATACAGTGTTCAGCTTTTCTTGAATTTGCAGCAGCTGGTCTTTGATGTAGCCATGCTGATCATGTGCTCAGTAATTAATTGTTCTAATGAACCAAAACCATACACACATACACGATGTGAAGTGAACACAAAATATGTGTTAATTTTGCATACAGAACTTCACATTACTAATATTAAAGTAACAGTTGCGTAGTCACAACACATGTCATTAAACCCACACTTCTTCTCCATGTATATTGCCCATGCACAATGAGTTTGTGTCTCTCAAATTTGAAACTCTGTTAAATTCATTAACAGTGTTTTGGACCTGCATTCCCTTACTAGTTTTCAGCACTAACATAGAAGTCGTCAACAGATGGATGTATTTCGAGATCTGTTACAGATCTTATAACAATAACTGGTCTCAAGCACTAACAGGCTTCACAAGCTCAGTCCACTGACTGACCAGTACACCACATGGCACACGTCAACAGCAAGCCATATGTACTATGCCATTTGAAACACCCATGTGTGGAAATGACCTTAGAGATTAGCCTTTGGGAATTGAGAGCATCATTGGGACACTGTATGTTTGGAACAAATTGAATGAATGGGAACTTCAGGGAATTTTGTAAGATTTTGATGTAGAAAATGTATTAAAAGCATGACAGATTTGTTGCATCATGAATTTATTATTCGTCTGAGGCAGAAAATTGTTTTAGTCAGGAAACATATTAAAGGATGGTGTTTATTTTAATCATATGGGAAAATCTTTCGAATGTCCTAGATGGGAGACATCTTAAGCAGGGTTTCCTGAAGTTGTTTACATTGTAACACTTAAGTGGGCATGATTCTTATACAGCATTAATTTCCAGTGTTATTTGGTTGTGTTCTTTAATCCACATTCTTCAACTCAGTTTATTTTTCATTTATTAGCCACATCATCATTTACAAAATGTATATGCATTGTCACATAGTAATTTTGCAGACTCTGTATGATCAGAAATACTGATTAGGTTCATACATAATGTTTACTTAGAATAAATGTAAAGTTATTACTACGTGGCAACTGTTTGCTGTTACTGTAATATTGTATGAATTATTTTAACCAACGATCGTATGCACAAAAATTAACTATCCATGTTTTGGAAGAGAATTGTCACAGAAGCTTTTACTCCTAGAAGGAAAATTTGGTTTTACAGACGTTGGTACTAGATGTTACTATGATTTTAAATTTTTTATTATTAGGATTGTGTCATCTTTGTCTAGTATGTCACTTCTTCTAGCTGACTCTGGATGCATCATATGTTGAAGTTCTTACCACATGCAACTAGCAGTAGTTTCATTGTCTCAAGGCAGTCATAAATCCAAGGAAGGTCTTGAAATTAGGGTTGACAAATTACAAATTAATAGATTCAAGAAACATGTAGTATCTGCCAGAAGTTAAAGCTTTGAAAGTTAAAATCATGAACACACGGCATGATGTCCTTGCAGGGTATCTCAAAGATCTCCAGCAGTTTGTACTCAGACATGTCTGATATAGTGTTTGGAAGTCAAGCGGTACGAGGAGTTCAGCTGCTGTCCATGAACAAACCAAAGGATGGAAATGGCTATTACTACTGCAGTCACCAGGTTACATTTGGTTAGTGGCGCTGAGTTGTCTTAGTCGAACAAAGAGCATACAGCGTAACTCATTTCACTTATTGATCACAAACTAATAGCAGCACATGATCGTGGACTGGTTATGTCCATGTGCCATCCTCACAACCTATCATGCATAATAGCAGGACATGATCATGAACTAATTATGTCCATGTGCCATCCTCACAACCTATCATACATAATAGCAGGAAGTGATCATGAACCACTTATGCTCCTATGCCGTCCTCACAACCTGTCATACACAATAGCAGGACATCATCATAAAGCAGTTATGTCCATTGTTGCCATGTGTCAAGAAATATTTTCAGAAGCTGCAAGGCCTGCTCTTAAGCTGGAGGTTTTTATTTAAAGACCCTTCTATGAAGTAAGGTAGTTGGAACTGCATGGGCAGAACATGGTAAATTCCTGGTGGATGCAGGCTTCCTGTGTAGTAGAGCTCCTGGGACAGCTGCCATGCTAAGGGAAAATATTAGTGAGATGCTTTGTAGTTGATTGTTTGAATGTAAAATTTGACAAACTTTTGCAGTAAATATCTTGTGCTAAGTTTTGTTCAAATCCTAGAGTAGTTTTTAAATGAAACATAGACAGAAATGTGTTAATTTTTAGTGTATTTTACTGTGATTTCATTGAGCCTATATTTAATGTAACTGGAGGCTACTATCAGAAGAACTCCCAAGCACAAGAGCCTGCATTTGCATGTCACACTTTGCAGCATGTGACTCATTATTGCATGAACTAAGACATATACTGTATATGGATGAGTTTGTATGATGTATACGCATAACACAACACCAGGAAACAACAGGTTGCTGTGTGAGATTTGAGGTATTCGCAGTGTTTAAAGTTCACGTTGTAGCTTTCTGATCACAGCACTGTGCTGCAGCTTGGTTTATGAGTACCAGTGTTTCAGGTGAACATGTGGCCTCCATGTTCATGGTAGAAATGAACAATAGTGAACATACATGGATTAAAGAATTGCAAACAACACTGGATTCTCTTTGCCCTTCAAAGTGGAGTTTACTTTGTGCTTTTATTTACTGGTGATTGAGTAATGTGTTTAACATTAACTTCAATGCACACTTACTGTGACTGGCATTGCTCAGTTACAGGCTGTTTTATGTTATGTGATTTCACATAGTGTAACGGAAGCATAAAGAGGTTTTTTTAATCCAATATTCTTTCAGATGTGACATGTCCTGAGGCAGTTGATCATTCTGAATGCTGTAAGGAGCCTTTGTCTTTGAAACCAAAACTGGATAATGTATCACAGTTACAGTATGCTATCAAACATGAAAAGGATTTGGTTAAACGGAAGTTCCACTCCATGAGCCTGGCAAGTCTGTCCTCTTTGTTCAGCAGAACAGCTGAACCTTCATGCAGCACAAGTGACAGTACTTCATTGTTAAAGACTCTGTTGCTTGTCAGTGCTGCATCTGTTGCCATCATAGCAGTTGTGCGAAGCATGTCATCCAACCACTGAACACTGATGTTACCTCAGTGAGTCAGCATTAATACAAAGCTTGGAATCTGTATAGAAAGGTAGGCCCCTTTTTAAAGGGTTTATTTCTTTTGTAATAAAGATAACAGAGTATGTTAAAATACAAAAATTTACAGTAGGTGCTTTATTTGCATGTGCAACATCATAACACGGTACTGTTAAGAAATTATGACATGGGAAGATGAGGTTGTGCCATAGAACAGACAGTTAGTTGCTGACCTCTAACTGCAGAGGCCCATGTTGGATGCCACGTTAGTTCATTTGGAATTTGTGATGGATAGAGTGGCACTGGAACAAGTTTTTCTTCACGTGCTTCAGTTTTCCCCTGTCACTAGCTTTCCTTCAGTGCTCTATATTCATTTATTAATCTGTCACCAGTGCAATATAATCTTAGCAACTGACAGTTGTTAAGTCACATGCTTATAAAAAGAGGAAAGAAAATTATTTAGAATGATGTACATGTGCTGGAGGAGACCATTTCCAGTATGTACCTTTTTTAAAAACAGTGAGTAAAATCTTAATATTAACTGCAGTACATTGAACTGAAACACATAGACCCCACACTCATTGCAAATTGCAACAGCAGCAATTGCTGTGCTGCCTGTCATGACACAACACAGTGTGGCATGTCTCATAAAAATATATCCTAGTACAAAGCCATTTCCTTTGAAGGTGGGACTAAATCATAGCATTATTTGTAATAACTGGCATCTGTGTGTGAAAATTATTTGATTTTGATAATTAGTTTACCTGATGTTACTGGACACAAACTTTATTTTGCATACTTCTGTTTCATTATGTCTTACACAGTCTTCTGGAGAAATTCAACAGACAGCTAAAAGTATTCACCATCCCAGATCAATTAATGGCAGGTGTAACAAAAATTATCTCTTGTAGGAGTTATTTGAGAAATTTAATACACTTCCCTTGCCAGTGAATACTTGTTCTTATTACTCTCTTTTATTCTATGCAAATGGAAATAGTTTCAAAGAATTCAGAAGTACATATTATAAATAAAGACATACCCTTTGCTTCTGTGTGCCAAATGCTACCTACAGTATTTAACAGAAAGGTATGTACTATGCAGGAACTGAACACTACAGTGTTCTTCAATTTAACATTGAAGTGGTAAACCATGATATAAAAGTATTTCAATCAGCACTGAGAGATTATGTCTTAAAAAATTCCTTTTGCGCCATAGAAAAATGTGGTTCAAGTGAAGGCTCATAAACATTGTGCACACTGCTCAATACTTTTTGGCACAAACACCTTGCTATATGCAAGTTCAGAGCTTTTTTTAGCAGCAAGGGAGTGTGTCCTGTTCTTCTGGATATGATGCACATCAATGGGTAATTCGGTCCTGATATTTCAGGGGAATGTGATGCCCTAATCTTCAAAGGTGTGCATCATCTGTTACCTGTTGAACCTTGAAAATGAGGGCAGTATGTTCCCAGGCAATGTCTGGATTCAATTTCCCATTCACACAGCGTCGTATCACAGAAGTATGGAGTACTCATCATGCTATAATGTTGGTTTCTTGGTTTTTTGCAAGATGTGTATAAACAGCTGTATGTTTCATACTTGCACCTTAAATCTGTTATAGTGTTGTCTTCCTATCTACATCCAAATCTCTGAAGTAATCTCATGCCTTCTGATTGTGTGACAGAAATTTTGTATGCATTTTTCATGTTCCTTAGGCATGCTGCATTTCCCACTCACTTTATCATCCTTTTTTTTTGGTCAGCATAGTAAGATTTGATGAAGAGTACAAATTATGTAACTCACTCTCCTCAGCCCTCTGTTTCCAAAAACCCTTACTGTATTTTCATCTCATACAAAAAGTCTGTAAAATTACATTTTTGTGTATTTTAGTGTTTACATTTCTTGCAGATCAGTTTGTACAACAATTCACAACATACCAGAAAGAAGAATACTGCTCATAACATCACAAAGTGTAGATCAGAGCTTTCTTTACCTGCATGTGATATAATTAGGTTAGTAATTGCTGTTAGGTTGAGTGACTTTATTCAGTAATTGACACTCTTCATTTTATGGTTAAACAATCCCTTCAGACTCTTCTGAAGGGTCTCCAACTTCTGCTCTATACCTTCCAGCTTGTCTATCAACCATCTGTCTGATACATCTGTCTTCTTCTCAATGATATTCATGGCAGATTTCAGAACACTACGGTCCATCTTACAGCACCCACCAGGAAGCCCACAGCAATCCACCTCCAAGGCTGTATCATAATCTGCTGTTTTCTTTGGGTAGACTGTGTTAGGGAAGATGAAAATTCTGTGGCCGAGATTAGGGAACACTTTTAGTTGATTGTTTGGCAATGAATTTGGAAAAAGGAAAACATTCTTGAACAAGTTTTGTATACACCTGAGTTTCGGACGAATGTAGTTTGGCCAACAGCAACACTGATATCTTGCTGCTGCTGGACAGGTGCATGACAGGGGATCACCTAAGAGCATGGTTTCAAAGTAAAATATTGTGTCAATCATGGATTCAATGCTGACTAGTTCTGCATCATTCTTAATGGCCTGTGTGTCACTCACTGCCAAGCCATTCAACAGGTTTACCATGACTAAGGGTACCAAAAACACAAAGAAAATAAATATTATGTAACTCAGGCCTGGTACAAGATCAAATGGTACACTGGAAATATCAAATTCACCCATTAGCATTATAAGTGTTCTGAATAAGGACATGAAAGGGTGCTGAAAGAAATTGCCTTCAGAATCATTTTCTGTCGATGTGATGCTGTCATGGAAGAGTGTATAGAATCCAAGACCAAACGCAATGATGAGGAGTACATCCCATACCAGGAATTTTAAGTAGTTACACAGGACCCTGCGCATCATCTCACTGTATGTGGACAGGACATGGATGTGACCAATCTGAAGGAATAGTTCTGTCCAGGCAAGGAGTATTGCAATGGCATCAGTGGATCGGACATGATGTTCACACCATTCCCTGGACAGAATAACAAATGTGAATACAATCAGGAGCAATTCGATGCAGTTCTGAAAGCCACAGAAATACCTTTTTAGTGACATAACCATTTGGAACAGTTCTCGTAACATGAGGCCTGTCAGAAGAATGCTGAGCAGTACCCAGTTTATTCCTATAAACTTTGGTGCAGTTTGTATAGTGATTTCTGGGCTGGAGATGTTCACGTTCAGTGCTGAACAGTCGCTCAGGATGTGAAATGTGAGCAGGGCTACAAATGTTGCATAAAATACAAGGTTGGTGTAGAAAAAGACACGGATGTGGTTCCACTTGAGATGAAGGAAGCTGAGTAGCACAGGATGTGTAAGGAGTGGCCTGAGATCTTGAGACTTGCTGATGTAGTGAAGTGGATACAGCTCAGGAATAGGTTTATGTGAATTTTTGCTTGGTCTTCCTAGTTGCCCACTTTCTTGAGACTGGAAATATTGTACATTGCTTTCAGGTGCAGGTGGTTCCAGGAATCCATATTTAAATGTTAGTTCATATTTGTCATCACTCCTGAACTTCCCATTGCTTTCCAAACAGTCATCCAGGAAGCTTTGGAGGGTTACTGGATCAATGTCTGCCAGAGGAGAATAGCCAAAGTGGTTCTGTAGCCCTACGTATGCCCCATTCTTAAGCAAAGCTTTGGCATAGTGCTGGTCTTCTTCCTTGACTGCATAATGCAAGGCAGTGTTCCCATTGACGTCTGTAGCATTTATGTCAAGTTTTAAACTCTCCTTTCTTTCCAGTAGTAGTTCAAAACATTTACAATAGTTACTGTCATCAGATGCTTTTAGCTCTTTGTCTTTAACTACAGCATGGAGTAGTGTTTTGCCATCAACTACTGCCACCATTGCTTTGTATTCTAAGAGCAAAAGCAGGATGTCATAGTACCCACCTGAACATGCAAGGAATATTGGGGGTTTCCTGTTGGTGGGTATTGTGGCATCAGGATTTGCACCATTTGACAACAGATATTTTGTTATATCATACAGACCGTGCTGACAGGCATACTGGAGGTATGTAAATTTCCCATCATCAGCATCTATTAACAACTTCTTGTCAGCAGTCTGAAATTTTGATTTAAAGTCATGGTACTGTTTGAAGTATAGGTGTTCAAATAAAGCAGTAGCCTCTGTGTCTTCCTCTCCAGAAAGCCCTTGTGTTTTCGGAGGAGGCATATCTATATTTGGGAACTTTTCTTGAATGAGTTCTCGTATTGTCTTTCCACTTTGTGTGTCTTTGTTTTCAATAATAACATTACATTTACCATATCTGAGAATTGTTTCAACTGCAAGTTTACAGTTTCCAAGTACTGCTTCATGTACTGCTGTACGTCCTTTCCTGTTACGCTTGTTGATTTTTATGTGGCTCTGGGTCATGAGTGCAGCAATACATCTCTCCATGCCACCTGGATTCTTCATGAAATGCTTGGCTGCAAAGTGTAAAGCTGTGCATCCAAAGTTATCTTGAATGTTGACATCAGTTCTGCTGTCTTGCAGCAATGCATCTATTGCTGTATAGTTGCTGTGCTCAGTTGCGACGTGCAGTGGTGCTTTGTGGCGGATGGGATTAACATGGTTAGGATCTGCACCAGCAACCAGCAAAGCTTTAATGAAGTCTTCAGAGTCATGCTCTTTACAGGCAAGGTCCAGGCATGTGGCATAATGAGGATCGCCATATTCATGGTCAGGGTTTACGACCTTTTTACCATCTGCAGTGTACTCCTCTAAAAGATTGCTGAATAGAAGAATGTTCTTGTCCTTCAGTGCTGTGAGGAGCTGTGCTTGCAGATCTGCTGACCCGCACACACTGGTTGCATCCCTGGTAATGGACATGGTTCCTGAAATGAGAAAAATCTCTCGTAGT
This sequence comes from Coptotermes formosanus, assembly GCA_013340265.1. Classification (NCBI taxonomy): domain Eukaryota; kingdom Metazoa; phylum Arthropoda; class Insecta; order Blattodea; family Rhinotermitidae; genus Coptotermes; species Coptotermes formosanus. The sequence goes on from BLKM01012015.1 coordinate 906,967, forward strand.
ATATATACATTGTATATGATGAATAGTTTTCTGGATGGGAGCTTTATGCTGGAGACAACCTACATTAGATGAGAACGGATGGACAGAAATTTTTCATAACCTGCCTCTGTCACTCCAACAGATTACCTGATAGTACTAATAATAGAATAGTAATGTATATCAGAAGCAAAGAATGCTTGGAACTTCGGTATATTCTTACCTGCTTAGTATCTGAACGCTTGAAATGACTGTGCTTCAGTTACTTGCACTTATGGATGATCATAAAAATTTGTCTAATTTAGTCATATTCTGTTCAAATTGAGTATTATACTTCGAACTGCAAATAACTTGCTTTTCAAATGCAAGATTTTGTTACCAGAACATTTATGTTCTTGTGCGCCATAAATATTTTTTTGGTTAAATAAAATGTCATTGCTATACTAAAACTTATTGAAGTTGGTTGCTTTGTTAGAAGTTGGTCAGAAATTGGTTCAAATCCATCCCGTTCTATTCCACCGGTACCCGAACCATTCTGGAAATCCACAGTGCTATAGGACATGGATAACATCATATTGCCTTCGTCCTTTTTCACGTGACAGGATGAAAAATTTGTTTTGGACAGAAAGTTACACGAATTCACATCATGTAATCGTCTAGGTTATGGCCTTTTCAGCTGATAGGTAGATATGAAAGTTTTGGAGGGACATGCTGCCTCCATCTTTAGGTTTGAGTGAAGATAGTAGAAGGATATTCTCTGAAGTGTTGGTATCTCCTTATTAGGCTACGTGATGTCATAACCGTAATACTGCAATATAAATATTCATTGAATGAAAATGTCAGATTCTGTAGAAGCACAGGAGGTTGAAAATAGTGAGTTTTATTTTCTTGTTTGTTGAAGTTCCAGATATTATGCATTGTGTTTAGTTGTGTTATGGTGTCTTGAGTGTATTATTCTGCTCTTATAGAGAATATCATTGACATACCTAGTAAAATATTATAGTGTTGCCTATACTATGTTTAACTAGTTGATTTCCATAGTATTGTAAGAAGATTTTGGCTAGTTTTAGAGATGTGGAGAATCCCATGTTGATATCTTTATTTGGTTCATAATAATAGTCATTGAATTGGATGTAATTTTGCTTGAGTAAATTTATGGGTAAAAGTATCTGTTATTTCTGGACTGAGATTTTTATGTCCTTTTTCGGGATTTATTAGTGATTTATTTGGTTTCGTGTATGGGTAGATTTAAATATGGGTCCTTAATGTCTAATGTCAGTCTGCATTTATTTTCAGCTTGTTAGTTCCTTTGCCGTTTGTGTTGAATTCTCTGTACGATGTATGTTCTTGAGATCTATTTATTTATGTGTTTCAGAGAATTCTGACTGTAAGGGGTAATTTTTCCATCTGCCACTTTAACCAATTGTTTTATGTTATGAATTCTGTGAAGGGAGGAACGCAGTTTTGAAATAATATTTGGACAAGCTATGCTTTTTAAAGAGTTAATATTTATTCCATGACGTTTTTGAAATGCCACCCCGTTTGCTTGTATGTGGTTGCAATCGAGAATTAAGGTTAATTTTTGAGATGCAGACATTGGTATTGTTGGTAGGGCTGCGCAATCTGCATTGATCAATATGCATCTGGTGGGGAAAGTGATGCGATGTGTAGCATTTTCGTAAACTGCCGCGAAACATCACGGTTGGACCAAGAAGCCGGTTTTCAGACGCTGATATTTCGCCACTTACTCGCCAGATGGCAATAAACTGAACTTCGGCCCGTGCTGGTTACCACGGTTATGTGGTCGTGAAATTGTTTTAGAGTAATTTGACAATTGACTGTTGGCGCGCGGGAATCTGTAGTTTGTTCATGTGTGTTATGTCCGTTTTGTTCTTTAGGGTTTTATCTGTTGTTAGACAATGTAGAGTTTGAAGTGATAAAATATAGCTAAGAAAAGTGTTATTAATGAATATGTATGAGATTGGATTGAAGAATTTAGTGTTGTTGAATGTGAAATGACAGTTGATGATTGCGATATTGATAGTGACATTTCATTAGAAACTCAAGATGAAGTGAATGAACCAGCACAAATTCCCATTGCTGTTAGTACAGTCACCAAAGACGATTCTGATGATGAAAATGAGTCAGGTAGTACCAAAAACTTCGTTTATATTACCCAAGGTAAGAACACACTGAGCTTAATTTCCGTTTGGAAGAATCCACTGATCCTAAGCAGCCACCACCTCCCGGTGCAGCTCTTCTTCACTATGTTTTCCTTTTCCACAGCATCTTTTCTGTCTGATACAGGTATGCACTACTGTTCCTGGAAGAACACCCAATTATGTCTAGAACCAAGAAATGGGTAAAAAGTTACAGTAGATGAAATCATGTCTTTCATAGCATGTATTTTGAATGTGGATGTAATTTGCAAACTGTCATTAAAGAGTCCTGATAGTTCACAGGTTAATTTCAGCACTTTCTGTGGTTTATTATGCTGTGTCTCAGGCATAGGTCCAGATCATTATGAAATTCAGTGTGTGGTCGACAACTCAACTTTCCAGGCCCAGGTTAGCCTGGTTATGTATGTAAACCAATTCTTGAGTTAAACTTCTGAAATTTTTAGGACATACTATATATGATGTGTAGATTACAACTTTGTTGTACAAAAATTAATGAAAGTATTATGGACTGTCTGAAAACTATTTATATTGGGAAAATGAAGTCAAAAACTTAAAATTTAAAAGTTTGAACTTTTTCCGAAAAAAATTCAAGACAATAAAATACATGCATTATCATATAAAACCACACTATTTCTACTACCAGCTATAAAAATTTATCTGAGTGTCTTCATAAATATGGTGAGTGAATTTTTTAACTAAACCTTACAGTTTGCTAAGACTGTGGCTTGCAGTTTTGGAAACTCTATAGAGGCCTTTACATCGGTAGCGCAAGGGTTAAGTGCCGAGTAGTGTACATAACAGTAAACCTAACTCTTTCTGAAATTCAGTTTTCTCCAAACTCCGTAAAGTAGAGCCCTTCTTGAAAAGCTCTTTTTCGCTTATGTAGTCAAGTTCCATGCCTGTGATGGCGTCTGAAAGTTCAGTGTCATGTTAAGAAGAGCCTGCTACTAGTCCCTACTTTGAACACAATTCCAAGCCACACCCTTTCGCCCTATTACATTAGGATGCTCATTGATATTATTCTACCACCTTGCGAAAAAGAATTTGTCGAAAAAGATGGAGGGAAGAACAGAGCCCTAACAAGGGTAAGGCAAGTGGGGGCACTCGCTCGAGGCGGAGTACATTTGACGGGGGGAGAATTAAAAGTAGACAGTTAAAATGTGTGCGTTTTTATTATATAATGAATTATAGTATGATGATATGTTTACTAGCACATACTGGGAAGGGGTGGCGTTAAGGTCAGTAACTTGTCCCAGGTGCAGAAAAACTGCGGAAGGCGGCGTGAGAACAGCGTCGATTGAAGTGTACAGCACAGCGATATTTCTGCTGAAGGTTGAGCAAGGCGGCGAGCCGTCCCTGGGGGGGGGGGCGGGGAGGGTGCTGAGAACGGTGTTTGTATGCACGTAATTATTAATGATGTAGGGATGGGCTGTACACTTGTTGTGTTGGTGTGTTCTAGCGTGTAACTTCTGTCTCTGAACACCACGTGACGCAGCCCGTCATTTCGGCTTTCATGACATGACTGTAGGATGCAGGCAGTACTGTATCGATTCCTGCGGCGTCGTAGGACGTCGGTATGACGGAGACACTGATCTTTGTGTGTGTGGGACTGCTGTGTCGTTTGAGCAAAGCAGGTTGGTGAGGAATGGGAGGGTGCAAGGGTTTCTGTCCCAACAGGCTGGCAAGCGTAGAACTCAGTAGAAAGAACCGCCTGGGAGACTTAGACGTAGATGGGGAGATGCTATTAAAATGGATCTTAGAGACATATGATGAGATGGCGTGTACTGGATTCATCTGGCTCAGGATAGGGACAAGTGGTAGGGTTCCGTGTGTGCGGTAATGAACCTTTGGATTCCATAAAATGCGAAGAATTTCTTGACTAGCTGAGAAAGTGTTAGCTTCCAAAAAGGACTATGTCCGATGGAGTTGGTTGGTTGGTCGGTCGGTCGGTCGGTCGGTTGGTTGGTTGGTTGGTTGGTTGGTTGGTTGGTCGGTCGGTCGGTCGGTCGGTCGGTTGGTCGGTCGGTCGGTCGGTCGGTCGGTCGGTCGGTCGGTTGGTTGGTTGGTCGGTCGGTCGGTCGGTTGGTTGGTTGGTTGGTTGGTTGGTTGGTTGGTTGGTTGGTTGGTTGGTGAATGATAGCGCCCCATGCTGGTATTGCCATTCCTACCGAATTTTGCAGGTAACAACAGGGTTCTATACTGCGTCATCATCGTCACTATCATGAACGTCCTAAAACCTCTTTCTTTAATGCTCGACGTGTTCTTGTTCTTCCCATCTTACCCTAGGTCGTCCTATTTTCAATTATCCCTTGGGCTGGTGTTGGAAAGAAAATCTTGATATTCGATTCGCATCCATTTATTTCAGGTGACCGACGCTTTCAAATCTTTTATTATGTTGTGTATTTTCAGCCTGTTTCGGATGTTAGAGTGGTTCTTTATTTAAAGCTGTAATATTTCAACGTAACCTCCTTTAAGGGCTATTGCAAGCATTCTGTATTTAAAACGTCTTAATAATACAGGTAATACACAAGAATGGTGCGGTTTCAAAAGTTAACAAGAAATTTATTTCTCACCTTACACGGGCACAACGTATACCGTCAGCAGCGGCAACTGTCCAAGTTTCTCATGCGTTAATCACAATCCTTCAATGTGTGCACCCTGGGTCACACGACACACATCCACGCGGTAATCAAATTCATCCCAGACTCGGTGTACCATGTCCGCTGTAATGGTCTGCAGTGCATGCGTTATCCGATCACGAAGTTCCTTGAGCGACATGGGCAATGGTGGTACGTAAACAGCGTTAAAGACAGCCTTTACGTACCACCATTGCCCATGTCCCTCAAGGAACTTCGTGATCGGATAACGCATGCACTGCAGACCATTACAGCCGACATGCTACAGCGAGTCTGGGATGAATTTGATTACCGTGTGTATGTGTGTCGTGTGACCCAGGGTGCACACATTGAAGGATTGTGATTAACGCATGAGAAACTTGGACAGTTGCCGCTGCTGACGGTGTACGTTGTGCCCGTGTAAGGTGAGAAATAAATTTCTTGTTAACTTTTGAAACCGCACCATTCTTTTGTGTATACCCTGTATCCGAACACGACAGTCACGTTATGTGTATTGTTGTGTATCAGAAAGGAAAGCCACATCAAAGCGGTGTTCGTGTAAGGTGTGTGGAAGGCGCACGGAGGAGGAGGCTAGAAGTATTAGAGGATCCTTGCGTCCCCTTAATTATTCTACATTTCTGTTGTGTTTACCGAAATTCTTAAAAAAATCGCCTGTTTTAAATCGTTTCTGACAGACTGTATAGCGGCATAAGGAAAGAAAAACGTACCGCAGTGCTGTGTATAAGAGGAACGTTGGTAGAAACGACTTGAAGATGTAAGTAGGTTGGAACACTTTAGACGTTTTCTTAAACAATTCAACAAATTGGGCTTCCTAGGTGGGACGCCTTTTACAAGCGTATGCCTGAAAATGTGCTTTTACGTTGTAATTATGTACTGAAATTGACATTCACTGTACCAGAATTCCACATAAATTCTGTGTTAAATGGTCAATATTCTCTGTAACGCTACGTTTTGGGCCTTAAGCCTTTGGGACATATTTTTTAACACAAGACACCATATTAGTTACAAGTGCATCTGGCAAATGAAGGAACCGCTTTTGCTGCAACCCTTCACATACGCACCGATTCCATCTTTTTACATTTTTCTGGTTTAATCATTCGCCAAAACGACTGTACACGTAAGAGACTGCATGAGCATTGCATGCCGATCTGATGTAACCGTGTTTAAAGTTGACACAGAAATGCCATTTCTTCAGTGATTTTTATCCGAAGAGTATTTTCAGTAATATCCGCCTTGTTTAAAATATCCAACTTTTCTTTAATTGACATTGGCTAACGTTTCATGCCGGTTTTTTATGTAGTAACCATGCTGATCACACCAGTGGCCGCGCAGTCTAAAGCGTGGGCCTTCGGTCAAGCGCTTGTTGGGATCGTGGGTTCGAATCCAACCGGGGGCATGGATGTTTGTCTCTTGAGAGTGTTTGTGTGTTGTCAGGTAGAGGTCTCTGCGACGGGCCGATCCCTCGTCCGGAGAAGTTCTACCGAATGTGGTGTGTCTGAGTGTGATCGTGAAGCCTTGACCATGAGGAGGCCCGGGCCCCATTAGGGCTGTCACGCCTGAGGAAATAAACCATGCTGATAACGTGTTCGATCGCTGTAGAGAATGACAAAGTGCGAAAATATAAGGAACATGAAATGAACATAGAAACACATAAAATTCTCATAGAATAATGATACCATGATTTAATGTTGCACTTTGCCAACAAGTTAGTTATATATGAGTTTATCTTTATATTTGAAGGACAGTATGGTTTTAACTAATAAAATAAACACCACCTGTTGATAACGGGGTTTTCCTGAAAATGTTTACGTCGTCGGTCGAAACGTCTTGAGATGTATTATATGTATAACTTGCTCAATAGAAATGTACGAGGTTGTTTTCTGATAACCGTTTTAATTTACTTATCGAGTACCTACTTACAAGTACCTTCAACATCTATTTGTTAGTTTCCAGCACTTGCCATTTAATAATGTATCACGTGGTTCTGTGTGTGTGTGTGTGTGTGTGTGTGTGTGTGTGTGTGTGTGTGTGTGTGTGTGTGTGNTGTGTGTGTGTGTGTGTGTGTGTGTGTGTGTGTGTGTGTGTGTGTGTATATATATATATATATATATAAATTGAACTGCAGGCAATTTAAACTACATTATTTTGTCTCAGCATCTACCATCACAGCATTCGAAATAACTGCATGGAACAGAGTCCGTGTTTTTCTCACTCCTACCACTGTAAAGTTTCCAATATACAGTGTTTTTCCATGCAATATGCAGGAATCCCGTTACAACTCAAACAATGTTTACGGAATTTTTATGTGCATGCTAAGTTGTCCATCCTGGTGGTGGAACGTAAGTTAAGTGTGTTCGGAAACCCTCGCAGGCTGCAGACATAAATTCGGTGGGCCGTGGGTTGCACATCACTGCTTCATAACATTGTGGCTGTTACGTGTACTGCTTGCTTTAATATTGAGGAACCCACATGTAACTTGTATAATGTATTTGTTGTTTCATATGATTCCCACAATAAACAGCGATTATTTTTTAAAAATAATTTTAACAGCGTGGTCTTTGTAATGGTAAGTCGGTTTGTGATTTTAGCAGAAAGTGCGTCTTTGACATCTTAGTTTGATGAATTTCGGCGTTAAAAGACTTAAATATCCGCAAAAATGTGCAAGAAATAAAATATGGCCGTAGCTGTAGACTAGTCTCTTCACTCGCTAGGACCCACAGTATTTGTCATTGAAGTAAATAAATAATTTTACATAATAGAACCTTCGTCTGAATAAAGCGTACCGGTGTATATTCTCACAAACTCTACAATGCTTTTCAGAATCATGCACATACCTTGTGGCACCAGGATGAAGTATGGCCTAATGTTGAGCTTATATTATTAGCTGAGAGTTGGTATCTTGTGAACACTGCCATGAAAATTCGGGCTCCATAAAATTCGGCACGTAAGTTACTCACAGCTTTTCAACAAAGGACATTGCTCCGTGGAGTTAGTTAATTAATTAGGTACTTTGTTTTTGTTTCTTCGTTTGTTTTTCGTTTGTTTGTTTGTTTGTTAGCTAGCTAGCTAGTTATAAAAATCACAGGAATTTGTAGCTCCATATATGGCCACAGTAAAGACAGGGAAAATTGTATTTTCCGTTTGTTGTAACATTCATTGGTTTGTTTTTATTCCATCGCTTGTTAAATTGAGAGTATTAATTTATCAGGTCGTTATTTTAAGCACAGGTTGAAATAAATTCAAGCGAACTTATTCACTTACTTTTGCTTAATAAATGCCCCTTTGAAACAATTTTTGTAACACAATTTGACTGTTCGTCCCCTTTTGGCGTCTACTGTACTACGTTTCAATCTCTACGCTCTGACACTCAAAATGGGACAAAAATAAAGCAATGTAATTTAATGTGTTCCATGTCCGTGCACTATATCATACAAAAACACAAATCACCAGCAAATGCACAAAGAGAGCTTTATCGTCAATCGCAACACACTCCTACATGTTTCGACCCTGCTGGGTCATCTTCAGGGAGAACTTTTCGTTACCGTTACACTGGGGTCCGGACGGTGGAGAGTTCACGCCTCCAAAAACAACGCAGCACACAGTCAACAGCACATTCTCACTCAACTGTAAAGTGCAACCCCAGTGTAACGGGGCCCGGACCGCAGAGAGTTCACGCCTCCAAAAACAACGCAGTACATAGTCAACAGCACATTCTCACTCAACTGTAAAGTGCAACCCCATTGTAACGGTAACGAAAAGTTCTCCCTGAAGATGACCCAGCAGGGTCGAAATATGTAGGAGTGTGTTACGATTGATGATAAACCTCTCTTTGTGCATTTATTGGTGATTAGTGTTTTTGTAAAGCAATGTACCTTTTTCTGAACGCGGCCGACTCTTTATGCGTCATATTTTGTACAATTATTCAAACTTTCAGCAACGGAACTTGCTAATTCTCACACTTTGTTGCAAATCAATTGTCAGAATGCTTCAAACCAGTGGACCGTAGGACACAGTGACCAGATAAATGTTCAGTTTATTTCATCGGTATGCACATATTTCTTTGTGTAACCTGTTACAAATCTGCCAATTCTGTTATTTGAATAAATAATTCTAATTTCAGCTATCTTTCATCTTATGTCTTGTGATATTTCTGACACCACTGTCAATTTATCAAACCCGTTTTACAGTGGTACAAAAGTTATATCAGAACTTACCCCTGTGTTGCGTGCAGCCACCCTAATCGCTTCGTGTAAAGTGATGCCGCAAATATTTACTTTGTGATGGTAACTGTCTCCATAACAACCAATCGATACGCTGTTGTGCGTGAGAACCGTTTTGACAGCTAGATTGATTATACCGTCCCTCTGTGATACTTGCTTCTCGTCCCTAATAATAAGGGACGTTTATTTGTTTTGTGTGTGTGAAGACAAGGCAGACGTGGGTCTTTATTGGCGTTTGACACGCCTAATTGAATACAAACTCAAGCATACAGACGGCACTGGATGTTATGGCGTGTAACTCAATGAAGCATTCAGACAGCGGGAGTCGTCTGCGGGCCATGAGGCATTTTCTGCGCAACTGTGATGAGGCGTCGGTACTGGCGCCAACATTAATATCTTTTCCTGGTTTGTTGCCAGGCAAAACTTCGAAAATCTTATTGCCGTCTCTTGATTTATTACACTTGTTCATAAGTTTTACGTTTCCTCTTTAAATTTGGTTTATTTAGATATTTGCACTTTCTCTTGTTTCTTTTGCCCTGTGTTCATTCTTTTCTTTGTATTCTCGTACTTCTTTTTGTCTGTGTGTTACCTTCCTCATTTCGGAGCCCACTAAACGCAGTTTTCATCAACAGGTTACGTACACACAGAAAGTCCTTGTTTGATCCTGGAGGTCGATTTTTATGTTGCCTAATTCAGTAGTACAAAAATCCTGGGCGCCATGTCGCGACTAAGTTTTATACGGTGGCGCCTAATATTCGTGTGTCCTCAGTATGGAACTTGCTTAATGTGGCCATTCTGGCGCCTAGAATTTTAAGATGGCTTCTAGATTTTTGGGAACATTTGTAGACTCTTGCCCTAAGTATTTAAGACCAGATGCTTGTGGTGTTCTATGTTATGAAAAGACAAACCTGCACGTAAGAAGTTAAAATTTGTGGTTGGGATTATTTTACCATCATTACTAACTATCTGTTTTATATCATCTGAAGTTTCAGTGTTTTAGATTACATACTTAGGACAAGACTTCGCAACCCTAACAGATCATAAATCTAATGCCTGTCGTATCCAGCTGGTGTCTGATGACAGGCGATTGATTGCAATGACAGTAAAACTCTGCAATTCTGTCTGATGTTTTGTTCGTTATGTTGCTCTCCATGCTCATTACAGGAGTGTTTCCGGTAAAAAGCAATTCTAGTATGGAGGATTCAGGTTTTCTATAATATAGTGCTGTGTTGCCGAGTTAGTAGGCTAGTTCCCAACGTTTCGAGGGGCCGTAGTGCCTTTATCTTTAAGGGTAAAAAGTCCTGGAACCTTGAAGACGAAGGCACTACGGTCCTTCGAAGCGTCGGAAATCACAAACCCAGCGATACGTCACATTCCAGCAGACCTGAATCCTCTCCAACAGTGCCGTGAGAGCCTCCGATATCGCATAATTCCAGGATATTTCACGCTCTCTGATGGAGGAATGGCCTGCCTGAATACGGTCCATTCAGTAAGATGCCTGTGTGCCCGTCGGATGAAGGGTATTGGTCCTTTGCGTGTGTATGTTAGTACGTCGCCGGGCAGACACATGTGTATGCCCGTCGCATCTTCTCAAGCACGCCCCGACTGCACGAAACGATATGTCACGTTCTCTGCGTTGCGTAACTATCCGTTTTATTCTTTATATTCCTTTATTCGACAGCAGACGTTAGGTTTAAACGGTTTACGCCAGATTTAACCCTTTAAAGACGAAGCGTATCTGTTATATATAAGGACTCAGTGCGTACCGCGCTGTAAACACTCTCCACTTCGGTTATAAAAACCAGTCTCTTAATGTTTTATAAGGCAAAAGTTGCTGTTTGTTCTGAGATCCGTATAAAACACATAAACGCAATGTGAGCACCACGCAGAATTTTTTAATGTTAAACCTGGTCGTATGTGAAGTTACCCCTAGGCTTTAAAAGGTTAATTAGCTTAGGTTTAGTTTCATTACGCTGGGTTATGCGCGCTGTTAGAGCATGGTGACGTCACGTCTGCATTTACGTCATGTTGTCATTACGTATCATAGAGCAATAGTACGAAATTTGGAGGCTGGCGTCGATTTTGAGTTCTGAATTGTTTCAGGTTGTCAGGTATATCGTGAAACCCGCTCGACAACCGATCACTCAATCCGAAGATTGTGCGCCGGTTAATGCATCGCAGTACTGATTTTTTAATATCTGTCACTGTCTTCCTACGCATGCGCGCAAGCATTCATGGATCTGTACATACTTCTATGTCGCTGTAGTATGCAATAAGTTCTATAAATTAGTTTGGAAAAAAATTTGATAGAAAAAGTGTGAATTTAGGCTTCGTTATGTTATACAAGGCTAGACTAGTTTTGCTTTCGTGAGTTTTATTACGTTTCTTCTAATGTGATGGGACTTATGTAGATCTGACATGATGTACATGCATCGGCGTCTACCAGTACATTGTCATCACTGTCCTCTATACATCTAGCTTACTGATCGACGAAGGCGTCGGTTTGTGTGTCGGCGTCCGTTTAGGCGTCGACATAGGATTTATTTCTTCATTTATTTATCTACATATCATACAGAAAAGCATTCGTAAAAGATTACATCCAGCCGAAACATCTGCGTCACTTTATACGTCTGCCACTCTGCCTCGTCCTTGTTCCCGTTACATATCACGTTCTGGGGGAAAAAATGATGTCATCGTCGCTTCACGCTTCTGCGGCAGATTTTCCCCGGTTTTTACATTCCGAATTTTCTTTAAGATTATCAGGTCCATATTCTGTCGCTTTCAACAAGATACTGACTACTGAATCGGGGGCGTCTCTTTGATTCATTCTCAATTTTGTAAGCCACTGTTCAGGAAGTGACAGGTAGCGTGGGAAGCGTCTGCATGTCAGTAATCATCTCTGGTCAGCAGTGTGGTGTCATCAGGAAGTAAGCTTAGGTTAGTAGTATATCTGCTCAAGAAACTGATAAAAGAAGACATAAAGTAGAAGAAAACGAAGAGGAAGACATAAAGAAAAACCAGAGGGGGTCGATGAGAGGCATGACATATGCTAGAGACGTATATTAACCCTTTAAAGACGAAGCCCATCTGTTTTATATAAGGACTCAGTGCGTACCGCGCTGTAAACACTCTCCACTTCGGTTATAAAAACCAGTCTCTTAATGTTTTATAAGGCAAAAGTTGCTGTTTGTTCTGAGATCCGTACAAAACACATAAACGCAATGTGGGCACCACGTAGAATTTTTTAATGTTAAACCTGGTGGTACGTAAAGTTACCGCTAGGCTTTAAAAGGTTAAAATGATTACTGTTCGGCAGTTTCTCAGGAATGTACAGGCTCAGTTCGTAATAAACAGCGATGATTTCCCTACATACAGAGAGAAAGAGAGAGAGAGAGAAAGAAGAAAAGACTGTAAGGAGGTGCAGTGACAGGCACTACACTTTATTATTATGGGGGGGAGTCAGAAAAGTCACTGCTCTAAAGGGTTTTAAGCAGTGCCCTCTCGTCCTTCTGGTAGAGGTAGGATAGTAGGAAGGTAAAATATTGGGAAATGAAGAAGGTAAGGTGATATGAAGTGGACTGTAGGGCGTGCGCAGCAGAGCATTTGAGCTGAAGTTTGTGTTAGGAAAGCAGCATTATGAATAAATGCTGATCGCGTTGAGAGAGCTGCGTCTTGGTGCTCGTAACGCTGCATAAAAATTCAGTTCTTGCCTTGCAGAGGACATAGCCAATGTCCTGTTAAAGATCAGCCGGTTAATGCTGTTTAGGGAAATGATCAGTTTTTAATTTTTAGAAATTTGCGGAATAAATTAATAGACTTTATGGGCAAACTATGGAAATTTTGATCGGTTGTCGAGTCAAGACTGTGACTGAATTTATGGTTTACCTATAGAAATTCCAAATTTTGACAAAATGTTTGTTGCCAATGAAATCAAGGTAGGTGCAATGGGTAAACCTTAAAGTACGCGTGGGTTTGAGATGAGCAATGCGTGTCAGTGTTTTTCCAGCGCTGTGTCATCTTAGCAAGTGATGTCGTCGTTAAGTGCCACAGGTATGCATAACAATGTCTGGTACAAACACTGAAGAGAGGGGACAATATAGGAAGCCTGCACGTAGATTGAATGATAATATTAATATTGATGTTAAGGATATAGGATGTGACTGGAATGGATCAATCTGGTTTAGGGTAGGGTGCATGTACTGAGCTGTTGTAAATACGGGACCGAAATTCAGGTTGTTATAAAATGCTGGAAGTTTTTGACCACCTGAATGAGTGTTTGTTTCCCTACATGCGAACTTCTTTATGGAATTACTTAATTTTTAGGAGTATTACAGATGATTTGAAATTAAACCTTATTCTGGAAGAGTCTGGTTGTATGCGGAGGGTGGGGTAGTGCTCCTCATATTCATACGTTTTGTCATTATATTGACCGCTCGCTTTCAGTAGCTCGGGGGTGACGCATGTGAGAATAGTAGGCTATGCTAATTTTATGTTATCAATAATAATATAATAATACATTTAGAGCCACGTTTTTAATCAGTGGAACATTCGTTTTCGAAATCGACCATCTTCTGTCCTTACAGGCACAGAGTGTCATCGAATGGCATAAACCCGTCACGCTCCAGACAAAACCAGACAGAATTTTTCCTCATGTCTGACCGTGACTTACGCAGTTTGGGCTCTGGCTTTTAAGTCTGTAAACCGAACTTCAAACAGATGGGACTGGCCTGGTCTCATCTCATATGGTCGGCTTCGATGTAACCGTACGTTAGTACGAAGCATCTCAGGAATTGACATAAGCGACAGAAGTACGTTAAACTTTTTCCATTGTAACCTGTCCAGAAAGTTACTTTTCATTTGATATTACAGCGTCATGCCAGAGACCCACCAGGTTATCAGTCCGCTTTGTTCGTTAACTTTGTACGCAAATCACAGAAATTGTTTCAAACAAGCATTAGAAATGACATGGGACTTCCCACGGCGATGAGAATTACGAGTGGAGTCTACTTGGGTATGACGCCATGTACTTCAGTAAAGACGTACCAATTATTTATTTCGTTGTCCACTTTTGTGTTCTGAAGATGGAAGCAGCACTCCCTCAAATCGCTCGTACCTTTCTAGAAAATTACACGGCGTCGCATCCCAGAATATGCTACCCTTTATTATTAATGAAGCTAACAGTTTCTTTTTCATTTTTGGCGTTTGGAAAAATTGTAACCACTGTCAGTTCCTAACAAAAAACTGATGTATCGTAACACATTTTCTGACCCTGCAAACCGCGTACCATTAGCATAACTGCTTCTGTCTCCTGTCTTGAGGATGCACCCTGCTGGTATCGATCTGGCAACACCCCACCCATGGGCTGGGCGTTTAATGTGATGAGAATTTACGATTTAAAACAGCGTTAACACCATATTAACCCTTTAAAGACGAAGCGTATCTGTTTTATATAAGGACTCAGTGCGTACCGCACTGTCAACACTCACCACTTCGGTTATAAAAACCAATCTGTTAATGTTTTATAAGGCAAAACTTGCTGTTTGTTCTGAGATCCGTACAAAACACATAAACGCAATGTGGGCACCACGTAGAATTCTTAATGTTAAGCCTGGTGGTATGTAAACTTACCGCTAGACTTTAAAAGGTTAAAGAGTGGCGAGAAAGCGCACAGATTATGAATAATCTTTTATAAACACTATATTCATAGCTAATCAGAATATTATGACTGCATCAATTATCAAAACACTACTCTATAAATTGTCTGAAATTTCAGTACGATATATTATGGAAAACTCTTACATCTGAAATATTTAGCTTTCAGGGTTGAGCCAGTACATCGTCCAGCTTATTGTCAGTTCCTATCCTGGACCTTTTTTTTTTTTTTTTGCATGGCACGACAGCCACTGGACCTAGGCCTTTTCCTTGTTGAGGCTTCGAGATCACACTCAGACACACCACACTTAGTAGGACTCCTCGCGACGGGTTGTCAGCCCGTCGCAGAGACCTCTATCTGACTACACACAACAATCACAAGAGACAGACATCCATGCCCCTGGCGGGATTCGAACCTGCAATCCTATCAAGCGAGATGCCACAGACTCACGGGTTAGATAGCGCGGCCACTGGGATCGGCCTGGAGCTATATTAGCATGTTTGAAACATGACCGACACGAAGTATATTCAGTTTTTCTTTGTAGACTCAATAAATTATGACGTCTCCAGAACATTTTTTCCGCATTTAACTGCGACACGTTTCGGCCTTTACATATATCCGTCTTGACGTAGTTCGTATTAAAAATCACGAACAGAATACACAAACATTCAATGTAATGCATTCCTAATTAAAAATAAACCTTGAGATTCCAGAGCGGCTTTGTATGTTTATGTATTCTATTCATGGATTTTAATGCGAAATGCCTCATGATGGCCACACATAACGGGCGAAATGTGTCAGAGTGAAATATAGAATCAAATAAAAGGTGTGATATTCCGTAGACTGTATGATTTATTTCCTTTACGTTTCTGTAAAGCACAAACAATTTGTGATTTCAGGCTTCCGCCGCGATGTTGATCAGATCTGCACTCTCTGGGGTATTACGCAGCGTCGAGTGGTAATCCTTTACCGACGTTTCGAGACAACGTGTCGGTCCCATCTTCAAGAGTAAAGAAGTCTTGACCCTTGAAGATAGTACCGATAGTTTGTGCCGAAACGTCGGTACGGAATTAGGACTTATGCTGCATAATATCCCAGAAGAGCGCAGATATCATCCACATTGCAGGAAAAGCCTGAAATCTTCATATACGGCGTACGTTATAGGCCTAGAACTTCGCTTACAACCTCACAGAAAACACACTGCGTCTCCGTTACGAAGGCCAGTCAGTTAACGTCGCAGTGAGTTTATTCTGAAAATGAAACGTAATCTTAAATCTAATGCGTGAGTGAAATGCAAATTTTTTAAATGTTAGGGCAAGTGGTACGTATAGTTACCACTGTGCTTTAAAACGTCAACTGTTGTAAATAACAAACTTCATAGAGAAGATTTATTCTTCAGACACTAACAGTTGCTGAACTACTCAAATCCCCCATGTTTTATAGAACCCTAAATTTAATCGGCGCGTTCACAAGAGCCCATCAAGTGAATTAGCTAAATCAAATTCAGTCCGGTGCGGAACAAGCAAAGCATCTGGAACACCAACATATAAATACACTGCATATCCAGTATAAAGGCCTACTGGTTAATGATGCTGAGGGACATAATCGCTGTTCATGCTGGAAGCATAAGAAACACGCGAAGTAATTTGGTGGGCAAATGCAATTCTTCATATTAACCCTTTAAAGACGAAGCGTATCTGTTTTATACAAGGACTCAGTGCATACCGCGCTGTAAACACTCTCCACTTCGGTTATAAAAACCAGTCTCTTAATGTGTTATAAGGCAAAAGTTGCTGTTTGTTCTGAGATCCGTACAAAACACATAAATGCAATGTGGGCACCACGTAGAATTTTTTAATGTTAAACCTGGTGGTATGTAAAGTTACCGCTAGGCTTTCAAAGGTTAAGGCAAGTGGTGTGTGTGTGTGTGTGTGTGTGTGTGTGTGTGTGTGTGTGTGTGTGTCAGTGTGCTTTGAAGTCTTTTGGTGAAGCTTTCAGACTGACGTCGGAGAGGGTCAAGTAAAAATGTCCTACCCGACTGACCCGCATTTCTAAATGTGAATAACAGCCCATTTATTTAGGCCTTCGCTCTCCTGGAATGTTACGCAATGTTGATCCGTACTTTTTTAACGACCTTTCGGGACAATATAGTGGTTCCATCTTCAAAAGTCAAACTGTCCAAGAAGACTTCTTGACTCTTGAAGATGGGAACCATAAGCTGTCCCGAAACGTCGGTAAATATCTGCCGACGTACTCCGCGTAACGTAGCAGAAAATCGATGGCGTAAACTATATTGCGGCGGAGGCCTGAAATTTCGCACCCCATTGATTTATTTGCATTTGGCTCACACGAGTTTTGTGAGACGTTAATTCGCCAGTTGCAATACCTATTTAAAACGTGTAAAAGGAAATATAACGTCACGTTGATTGGGCTTCATTAAGAATATCCAAATCACAAAGCAGTAGTTACAGCATCTTTTAGCTTTGTACCAGACGGACAGTCCCTTCTAGGCACCGCTCTTTTTCATACATAGATGTATTTGCAAGGTAATTGTCATAAAATAAAAACTCAGTCTGTAAAAGTGAAATTGTCCCTGTGAAAGCCGTGTAGGCATAGGTGGGAGTGGAGTTATAGCTCCCCTTATTCTTAACCTCGACACTAGATGGAAGTGATTGGTCAGCTTCAAGCCCCGGCCGCTTCACTTCCAGTGCTAATTGAATAAGAGGATGGGTGGGCTCCACACCTGGTGTTAAGGACACGTGTTTGGGTGCAGTGTAGACTGTTCTGTTTCTCAGTACGTGGCATGCTAAATGTTTTGTTTTCTTTTAGCTGATGAATTTAATGTGATTAGAATTAAAAGGTAATGGCAGTTCCGTAACATGGCAAGCAGGCACAGTGGGGAACTACAGGTGTATCTGTACCCATACAGTACCCCCACGCTAGGGGATGTTGGGTGGTCAGCACCACAACCCGACCGCTTTACCCCCAAGAAAGACTCCCGGTACCCGTTCACAGGAAGCTGATTATGCCTTGTGGTTAGTCCGGATGGGAGCGCAAAATCTCTGTCCCACTGGGGTTCGAACCCTGTCCCCTCCATCCCATTGCGAATCGCTGCACCGACTACGCTGTCCCGGTTGCCGTGATTAGAATGAAATTTTAAAATTTCGTTAGTCTCCAGAATGAAATAATTTCCAGTGGTCGGTGCCTTAATACATTTGTAGACAAAATCAAGAAAATGTTTTTAGTATTATAGCAAATGCTAAGATTTTGAGAGACACTACAAACTCCTACGGTTTCTGAACCAAGACATGCCATTAGGTAAATAGCGTATTTTATCTTTAGAATCTGACAGGCATCTTGTGACATTTGTTAGCACTTTTTTTGCGATGACATCACACCAACGTTCATAGTCATGCGTGTGGGTTTTTGCGTATGTTTCTATACGAATTTTAAGAAAAAGAGATTCACATTACATATGTGTAGGTTTGTTTCGTGATGTCGTAACTCGCAGTAACTCAAACTAAACATCGGAATGGAAAATACTGTTTCTGAAACAAATATATTTTCCCCTCCTTTCGTTGCATTTCTGTCGTGTGACCAAATTTTCGTGTGAAAACATAAGCAACATATTTTCCTTAAGCTTTCACAACAAAATTAACAACAAAAAATAAAATACATCAAGACATATGTTAGGCCTACTAGACATTTTTATCGATTTTTGCTCCATCTTCTTACTATGACGACTTCAGCGACATATTGCAGTTCTTTCTTGCTATACAGACGCCATCTTCGAATAAGCCTATGTCTGAAGAAATGTATATAAACTCACAGCTTCGTTACCGATAAAAAACATATGAGACGTGGCTGCGTTTACACAATTTGTGACTGGAAAATTAAAAGAAAAATTCATTCTGAGTTCCTACCAGATAGCAAGTTCCAAACATGTTACCTGTTATTAAGTTTACTGAACTGTCAAATATTCTAAAAGCATACAAAGCGAATGCGAAGTAAGTAACATCGACTTTAGAGAGTATTTTAACTTTATTAATATCGGTGTAATTTGTGACTAAAGCATTAATATGGAATTGAAGTTTTCATGTCATAAAGACCATGAATATGCAAAGAATTGTGTTGGTGTCTAGCGTCTGTAAAATGTCTACATTAATCAGAACACCGAAATATAATCCTAAAAGGGGTGCATAATGACTATCAGTGTGAGATTTAAAGTGGGTACTGAGAGTATTCAACATCATTCACTTCTGCTTAACAAATTAAATAACTGCGAAATTTTATTATATTTTGCTAGCTAAAACAAGTTATGCCTACGCCTTGTTTTACGCCTGTTCATTCTATATTCACTACGAACATTAAAAACACCATCAGTTTCTTTTAAAGAAAAATATTTCCTTGGCTTTAGTACGAAATACAAATATATAAATATAATATTTGGGGTCTATCGATGAAATTTTGGAAATTCAGTGTATCTTTACTAGATGTGAGAAGTTGATATCCTCTCGTAATTTATTTCCTCCAGCAGACTGATTGCCATTTAGCACTTTGAATCCCGAATTTTATTTAATATTTATATATGAATTTCCTGTCTGGCAGGAAAAAATGCGTCTCTGTTACAAAAGCTATTGATATAATGATGCTCCTTAGGGAATTAATTGCTTTGTGTTTTGAGATCCACACGATGCGCCTAAATAGCCTGGCCATAAAGCAGAGCTTCTTAATATTACAGTAGATGGTATACATGATAACCACTGTGCTTCAGAAATTCAAAAAGCTCGAAAAACAGCCTAGTCTTGTACTGTGAAGTAAAAATATTATCTTGTCAGAAAGTAAGGTCCCGGAACAGCACCAGTTGTCGTAAAATACATTTAGGTGTTTGCGTTTCTTGCTACTTTCAGTTGCTTTTGAGTCCATGGAATCACATATCGGCAGCGTTTATATATAGGCGTGTATATTTAAGTTCTAAACTGGCAGTTGCCACTTACCTTCAGGCAAGTGAGGCGGTGGTGCAGTCAATTTGCATGGGCGCTGCTGAAGGACTGGCTTGCTGGAGGAGACACTCGTACTGCTAGACTGCGTCAGCGCAGTGTCTAGCGTTAATAAATTCAATCCTGTACACCATTTTACAGCCTGCACAACATCAATACAGCCTCTGAAGGAAATTAAGGGATTTAATCAGCTTTGCTAGAATAGGGATGGTCATCATTTTGGAATGAAAGGCAAGAGGGAATTGTCCCACAGACAGAACTAATTTTGCTGTGTTCGTATTAATTGTCCCATAAACTGACAGAAACTTAATCAAACAATCACAGAAATCGGAAAAGTAGCTCAGACAGTAAGCCTATAACAGGGTCCACACATAATTAGAAAGAAAGAAAGAAAGAAAGAAAGAAAGAAAGAAAGAAAGAAAGAAAAAAAGAAAGAAAGAAAGAAGGAAGGAAAGAAAGAAAGAAAGAAAGAAAGAAAGAAGGAAGGAAAGAAAGAAAGAAAGAAGGAAAGAAAGAAAGAAAGAAAGAAAGAAAGAAAGAAAGAAAGAAAGAAAGAAAGAAAGAAAGAAAGAAAGAAACGTAATTNAAAGAAAGAAAGAAAGAAAGAAAGAAAGAAAGAAAGAAAGAAAGAAACGTAATTGGCCGTTGAAAATACAGTGGTCCGTGTGCCATGCGGTTGAACATTGTAATACCCTGAAATATGTGAGACTTTGTGTTCTTATGGCCGTGTCTATAAATAGCACCGTCTTCTGTGAAATGACGCCGTGTAGACTAGCATAAATGTACTAGCTTTTCGGAGGAACCTACAGCCTCCACCTTCATATTGAAAGATGTAAGTAGTAGGTTACTCAAAAATGTGGATAATTTTCTGCCAGACTACACGGCGCCATATCACAGAAAAGATTATTATTTATACTGTATTTTTAATACACAGTGTAGTTTTGTGTCTTGTATGTTTGTCAGAATAAACAGCGATTATTTCCCTATCGGATTTAGAAGATTAATATAATAGAACCGCACACGTACGATGAACCCAACACTGAACCTAACAGTATATAACAATGATGTTCGAAACTAACTACAACACCAAAAAAAGCACCCACACACACACATATATACCTGGTCAAAAGTATGAAAAACAGAAGTTTTAACCATTTAAGCCATTTATTAAATCTCGTAAACAACTTTGAATGGTTTAACAATATCCATAGCTATAACCGCATGCTCCCACATGGTGCTGCGAGAAGAAACAAGGCTTAGTGTATTTGTATATGAATCTGTTTGAAATACATAAGATTGTGATGTTTCAAAACGTCTTGGCGAGTTTATGAACAATGCTCTTTTCAATGAAACCTTTTCTAAACTGTGGCCGCAGTTTGAGGTACCGTAATGTAAGGTTACTCTGCTTCTTCGAAACTTAGTTTCTTACTTCAGAAAACTAAATATATTTACACTGTCAATAGAAGTGTAACATAATATGTGTTTTACCGCTTACTTGGAAATGAAGGAACATGTCTGACCTAAATAAGTAGGAGTGATTGGCAGAGGTTGGCAATGTACACGTATGAGTGGACATATCGTTTGAACTTAGAATGTGTTGGTCACACAAAGGGAGGGGAAAAAGGAAGGAAGGAACGAACGAAAAAGCAAACAAACAAACAAAGTAGCTAACTAACTAACTAACTAACTAACTAACTAACTAACTAATTCCACAACCAGAAGACAAAATTGCTAGTTTGTAGGCTGTGTAGTTTCTAAGTGAACGTACATATGGAACAGAATTCGTGTCATTTGTTGGTGTAGGTTACAAACGTAGAATTTTTTAATAATTTGATATTTTGATTTATCAGTAGTGGTATTATGTGTCACATGTTATTCTCGGAATGCAGAAATTACCTCCTACGGTTATGTTACCTATATCAACAAAATTTACTTTGAAGACTGAAATTCGTCTAAACTACATAATGTAGGCATGAATTTTCTGTTCGCACGTAACACAGAATAGACACAGTCTCCAAAAGACAGATCTGTTAATCCTGTATTGAGAAATAATCGCCTTCTGAAAATTATATGAAACACTTAAATACACTGTGTGGGCAGAGTGCAGATATTCTCACTGTCACAACAGGTGGTACATATGTTTACTACTGTTGTTTAAATAGTTAATATTCATGTTTAAACAACAATTACTTTCAGCTCTATTGAAGTATTATCGCAGTGCAATTTGCAGCAAACAAATAGGCGTGACCTCGTCGTACTGGCTTCGATCTTTAACCAACAATCATAAGCTTCCTGCATGAAGATCCCAATGTTGATAAGATTTAATGTCGTAATGTTTTCAGCGAAAATCGCAAATATTTTACCTTTCTTCAAGTGTAGCGGCGGTATAGCATAGGGTCATGTCACCTCTGTTGTCTCTGCCCGTGTTCATACTTCAGCGGCGCTGTGCATGTCTTTCTGATGACACTTCATACTTTTGACTCTTACTTTGACGAGAAATTTGCGAACGAACACATTGGAAGGATGAGATGTTAAGAATGAAACGCAGAGAATAATATTTGCTTTGTATCGTCAGCAACAGGATATAAACATAGTTGTAATTTCTATAATTTTAATACTTGTATTTGACATCTGATGCACGTCTGAGTGACACAGAGATATCAACTAAGCTAGCAAGGGTCGAACTGCTTTCGTAAAAATACTTCATTGGCCTGCCGATGGCTTGGCTTGGCTACCAGCTCAGTGACGCATCTACGCCGTGTAAATGTTTAACATGGGTTAAATAGGTACAGTACGTGAAACGGCCAGACGAACACATTTTCTGGGGGTAATTACATCTCCATAACCATTCAACTTCGGATATATTTATGTCTCGTGATATCGATTTTATAACCCAAGGAACGCCCTCCCGAGCTATGGTAGATTCCTCCTGGTACATTCTGTGTAATTTACAGCTTAAGATGTAGATTTGTGGTTGTAATAAGCATGTCCCTCTAGAAAAATATGTACGCATTTTGCAATAAGCAATATTTTTCTAGTGACACATGCCTACTACAATCGTACTTTAATCTCTTAACCTGTATACTGTAGGCAGTATGTAATGTGTATAAAGCGTCATACAAGTATTTCTGTACGTATACTTGTATGTCTCCCGGATTATGTAAAAGTACATCTAATTATGTGCTTTGATAGTATTTGTTATTTAAATGCTAATTACCAAGGAAATGCAAAGTAATTATGAATCAATCCAAGAAGCGTGTGGTGATATGTTCCATGCTACGAGTACATAGTGTCATGACATTAGCATTGAGGAATTGCAATATTAGTGACAGTCACTTTAAAGTTGAAACACGTTTTGTGTAGTAATATTCCTAGCAGGAAAACATCGGTGGTAAAAGAAACATTTAGAATTGCAATAATGTAGGAAGCTATCGCTTTGAATTTTAATTATTGTTGAATGTGACCCTCATCATATTACATCACAAGTTACTCTGCTCTGACGTGATTCACCCCGTTATGTTATAGTAACAACAAAACCAATACTTATTATTTAAACACAGTAATACATATAAAAGTTTGTAAATAAGCTACATGTTTCTGCTTATATTTAAGCCATCATCAGGCTGTGTACAGAAATTAAAAAAGCCATTAACTTAATATATTTATGCAAATATTTAAATGTATCTTATTATTAGACAGTAAAACTTATTACGTAGTAACTGGTGTAACAAGTCTGAAATATCAACTTTAACAGGAGTAACTACAGTTGTAAAATTTCATCTTTTTGGCTTCTATACACAGTCTTATAATGGCTTAATCTTAAGCCGGAACATGTAGCTGATTTCCTGACTTTCAATATGTGGTTGTGTTTGACGGCCAAGTATTGATTTTATTGCAGTTATCATGCGTTAGCCTTCAACTGTCTTACTGTGTATGTTAAGATACATGCGTGATTTGAGGTCGGAAGGAAGCAGGAATGTAGAAAGACGCGGCAGTAATCGATTACATTACACAGGTATAGACAGAAGGAAATAAAAGAAATTATATATATATAATTCTCGCTTACATGAGGTAAAGATACCCTGTCAGTTGCAAGGCAATTAATTTATCATCGAACACGGCCAGGATAAACATTAATAATTATAGTTATTGGTCTCCCAGTTGGGATTCTAGCCACATACCTATGGAGTGCGACATGAAAGGTGCAGCGTTTGATTTGTTCTTATCAAAAACAAATTGTAAATGTCGACAAGAATTCTCTTTACTTAGACGTCCGCTGTTACTCTACCCTGTAGATGTTATTCCACACGCTCGCACAGTAATAAAATTTATGCATGTGAACTATGGTAATGAGTGTGTCGTGTTCAGTTATATGTATCGTAATTCGAATTGTATGATGTCTGATGGGGAATAAATTCAACTGGAGAAGCGTGATCGTAAAGCAGCAAGGATATGAGCATGCACTCAGCATCTTCACCTAATTATTCAATACAGATAGCTACAGTAGTAGGTATATTAACCCTTTAAAGACGAAGCGTGTCTGTTTTATATAAGGACTCAGTGCGTACCGCGCTGTAAACACTCTCCACTTCGATTATAAAAACCAATCTCTTAATGTTTTATAAGGCAAAAGTTGCTGTTTGTTCTGAGATCCGTGCAAAACGCATAAACGCAATGTGGGCACCATGTAGAATTTTTTAATGTTAAACCTGGTCGTATGTAAAGTTACCGCTAGGCTTTAAAAGGTTAAGTATGATAACATCTGCGTTAATGTATGTACAACATATCTATACGCGTTTCGCACTGGTTTATGACTCTCTTCTTCAAAGCATCCTTTCTGGCTGTTGGGCCCATCTGGGCTCTTACTAAGTGAGTACCAGTGGCTCCTTTCACATGGATAAAGCAGCTGGGGCGTGAAGCTCTCCACTTGCTTCCGTCTAGAGCCGATATTGGGAGTGCATGGAGGTCTACTTTCACGCTTCCTACATGATGTCATGGCGTGGCCTTTGATTAAGAACAGCCTGATGATGGATCAATTAAAAGCCGAAACATGCAGTTATTTCCAGGTTCTCTGAGTTAAATTTCTGTCTGTCTCCCCGTTACGTACTGTTTCCTTACTTGTTTAGATCAAAGAGCTGAGTAACGCTAAATCAAATTTACTACTAGCTTTTCAGTATAATTTTCTTAGTGTGGCTGAATGAGTCAGTGAGTGAGTCACATCTGCCATGGTTACTAGACTGTGTTCTCTGTGAAGTACGAATTAAAGTTGAAGAAAGAATTGGGCATCGAGCACATAACACAATATAGTAAAAGCAAATTACGACAATGCAAGAAATAAAATTAACGCTTGGATTTATCTAATAATAAAGAAAGGTCCGATGAAAAAGGCCCTGGACTAGGGAATGAATCTTATGGTAGCCCGTCGTATTGCAAGCATGTGGCTGGTTTCATTATAATCTGTTAACAATGTTACGTGAATTAACAGACGAAGTATGGTAAATATAATATTAAAAAAGTACTGCTATCTGTAACAATATTATTACTGCTTATGGTGCTTATAGTGGCCACATATGTTCTTGTACGCTGGAAGAGTTTGAAGACTAGTTAAGCCGATGCGATAAACAGAAGGCTACAGCCGCTGAACCCGTGTGTGTGTGTGTGTGACAAACTGTGCAGGACATACAGTTGTCTATTGCAACAGTGCGTGCCGCTCACGGGAGTTCGATAGGTATTTTAACAATTTGTGAAAGGAGCATTTATGCTATTAGGCCTAATGCAACGTTTTGGAAATTAGCTATATTCTTCTGCCTGCAGAATGTGTCATGCATCGCCCATGCAACAATCTACGCACGAGAGATTTCCATATATTTCTCATTAAGCCTACCCTTTAACCACGGGAGGGGGGCATTTTGGGGAACTTCCCCTCCCAAATCCTTCGTATGCTCCTCCAAATTGTGACATGTGCGTGGGGGTGGATTTACTATATTACATACCCCGCGAAAGCCAAAATGCAGAAAGGAAGCTTGTTACGGGCCTGTTTAATGGCCGTAGTTTGTGTTCATATTTTTGTATTCTGGGTTATGACGCCGTGTATTCTGGTAAGCAGAGCACGTAATGTCGTAGATGAGGTAAAAATGTGAACTTGTCCCATTGCTTAATTAATCAACACACCAAGAAGGCATACGAATGAGTGGAGATTTAGCTCCACTCATTCCTAAACCGCGCTTACATGGAGGTAAATGTTTAGCTTCACTTTCGAGCCTCTTTACGCCGGAGGAAGGAGGATCCGGTTCCCATTGAATAAGAGGATGGGTGGGCCACAGTGTTTGTCTGGAAGGCCGGCCTGAGGGCAGTTGGACAGATTTGACACAACTGGGTCCCGCGCTTATGGGGACCCCACGCTCATGGTGGATTCGCGCATTAGTAATTTTAAAAATACGCAGTGTGGTACCACACAAAGCTCTCGGACTGATTTTATAATGATTTTATAACTTACGTTAATGTACCAAAACGTTAGCCTTCTCTCTCTCTCTCTCTCTCTCTCTCTCTATGCACGATAAGTTTGATGGGCAGGCCACAAGGATCGCAATCGGACCCCACTTTTGTTAAGGCCGGCACTGTTTTCTGGACCTACTGGGTGATAACGCAGAATAGCGGAACATGTATCTGCCAGGCAGTGGAGACGTTTATGTCTCATTTTTGAAATGGTAACGGCTCCATATATTTAATGACGATCTCAGTAACATACAACTGTTTGAAGATTATGGCTTTCTAATCCGTTTGGTATATATTCAACATTTCTGAGGAACCTGCTGCCTCCATCTTGATCGTACCTCAGAAGACTACAGTCTTCAAATTCAGAGGGACCTGGGTAGACCATTCAAGTTGTTAATTAGGATAACTGATCTCCCAGCTGAGGTTTGCAGCAATGACCTCCCAAATACGAAGCAGAATTGCGACCCACTCATCAGCAAAATTAAGTGGCACTGATGTAGATACAGGATTCAAATTAATGAAGAAAAACTAGTGTAATTACAGTCGGATCTCCTGTCAAAATATGTTACTTGCCATACAAATTTTCTGAGTTGTTTTTAAGTACAATTCGATCATTATTTAGTGTTTCTTATCTAAAATTTACTTAATGCCCATGATGCCCTTAATGCCAGTGATTCTGTTTTATGACCCTGAACACAATTTTTGCTGCCACTTTTTGCCTTAAATGCGCTATCTTTGTGACTTAATTCTTGTTTTCTGATACTAACCGTGAACAAGACATGTTTATATAAACCCAGTCACTATGTGGAAATTGTTGCAATCAGTGATTAGTGATCAGATGTAACAGACTCATGCTTGTTCTTCCTTCTATTTGATCTTTTGCTTTCATCCACACGAAACTTTTCTTCTTCCTTGAAATAGCCCTCAGACTGACTTAACCTCAGTATATAGCTAGCTGAAAAGAAAAAAAAGCCATTCAGGTAATAAATGTGCCAATATAGAGACATCATATTTAGCTGGATATGAGTTGACTACTTTCCACACACAGCTGAGTATTCTTGTCTGTAATAATAAAATTAAGAAAAAATACAATCTTTGCAGACAATCTTATGTATAAATGCGAATATAATGTATGTGTGTGGTCACAGAGAACACAGTTGCTTTCAGTGTCTGATAGTTTATTTTAACGACTCTGAGTCTGAATGGACACACAAGCCTGCAGTCACAGCAAGGCATTTGTCTGGAAGGACTGAGGAAAACAAAAAAATACCTCAGTCGGGTAGCCATTGTTGAGTCAAGATGCAAATGAAGGCCTTTTAAATACAAGTAAAAAATGTTACCACTTAAGGTAACTTTATCGGTCAGTGTTTGACACATTGTGTTTGGTTTCTGCAAGATGGCCATCCTTCAAAATAGTTTTAAGAAAGAATGAGCTTTTACTTGTAATTTCACTTGAATATACCGTGTAATTCGGCCAATGTTGGAAGTTCTCCACCATAATCTTGAGGCAAACACTCCTTGGGAAAATATTGATAGATGGTCTCATTATTGCCTTTATGGAAATGAATCTGGAAAACAGAATAATAAGAATGTTTCAGAGCAGTATTGCAAAATGTCAGATTCACGCAAACTTCTCCAGTAGTGTTTTTTTTACATACATACATACGTAAACTGGACAGTATTCTACCTAAGTTGAAATTAAGGGATTTTAATTGTAAAAAGAAGTTCTGGAAGGAACAAATGACACTTTCTATCTCTATACAGTATGTGACACTAAAACTTGTGCTGTAGGGAACAAAAGATGTTCCTTCAAGAAAGCATATGTTTAGCAAATGGACCATTTTCAAGTTATTAATTCCTGACAAAAAAGGGAGCTAAATATATTTAGACAATTTTCATGCACCTATAATCTGAAAATAATGTTTTCTTGTTCAGTGTCTCAAGATATGATTTGTGTTGACCTTTCTGGTCTCTGTCCATTTGGCTTAGGACATAGAATATACTGGTGGGGTGAGGGCAGTAATAGGATGCACATATGATTTGTATGAGCACGAGACTGTACAGCTTAGTAGGATAACAGCAAACTTCTGCATGACTAGATTTTCCTGAGTCATATTACAGATACATTTTATGACTATTTGGAATTCCTGTTGAGTACTACATTTAAATTTTCAAGTATGTTTACAGTTAATGAAGAGGAAGAGTAAATAGAAATAAGAGTGAATATTTGTAACTAAACAACAAATTGCAACTTGAGAAGGAAGAAGATACTCATTGTATAATAGAGAGTAACTTTTATGAGGTTTTCTATACCAAAGAGATAATGGAGAAATAACCCCATTTCCAAAGTTTAATTCTTTATCAAAATGAAGGTGCAGAGTCTTGTTTGATGTACTTATTTACTAGTCTCCTAGCACATTCTTATACTGAATTAACCTTTTAAAACCTAGGGGTAACTTTACATACTACCCGGTTTAACATTCAAAAATTCTACATGGTGCCCACATTGCATTTACGTATTATACGTGGGTCTCAAAACAATCAGCAACTTTTGCCTTATACCACAATAACACATTATTTTAATAACCGAAGTGTAGAGTGCTTACTGCGTGGTACGTGCTGAGTCCTTAAATAAAACAGATACGTTCCGTCTTTGTAGGGTTAATGTAATGTCTTAACATAAAAGCATGAGTCTAACTCACCTTTACCAGATATATCCTTGTGAAATGAGTGTTTTCATTTTGTTAGTACACTTTAGCTTAGATAGTTTATGCCAATCATATTATGGGTTCACATATTTCACTACATTATTCAAACCACCAGTTCACACCATACTTATACTACCCATTATGTACATGTACTTCATTACACTATTTCACCTACCATTTCACACCACACTCATACCACCCATTATGTACATGTACTTCATTACACTATTCAGCTTACCAGCTTGAGAAGTTCCTTATTCATGAAAGGCTTGATGAGATACATGAGATGCTCTATAACAGAAATTGAATTTAATACGTGAATGGCTTTCAATCTTACAGGCAGTCCTTCCTGTAATACAATAAAACAATAAAACAAATTTAGAATTATGAGAATATTATGGTGACTAATAAATAATTATTTTAATATGGTGATTAATCATGACAATATAGCAAACATAAAGTACACCAACAATAAAGAAGCAGCCTTTACTAAAATGTACCCAACAGTGATTTATAGTGGACTGCAAAGATTAGTAGTGCCCCCTGTTTCACTGTTAGTGGCTAATGGCACATTAACACCACAGTCTTCTGTGATGTGATGCTGTGTTGTCTGCTAGAAGGTTATAAATATTTTGCAGGACTATGCTGTTTCCATCTCTGACTTGTCTATTCTGAAATTTGGGCAGTATGTTTCTGCAAAGCATCCATAACCATGTACCGACCTCGTGGTGTCACATCCCAAGAGACCACACTAAACATTCACCACTGTGAGAGTGTCAAACCTCATATAAATACCCCAGTAGTTGTGCAGCTCTGCTTTATTACACGGACAACAACAAAAATATTGTGTAAAGGAAGGTAAACGTACATGTATAGATAGTTTACAGTTTGATCAACAATTTTCATTATTGTTTCTTTTAAATAATGATTCTCATTGCAGTCATTTTGCATGGACCCTTCACATATTCCTCCTTTTCACAATAGCAGTGGAGCAGGGATGTTTTATCAAATTTTTGCAGTAAGAACGCTCAGAATTGCCTTATATTCACAGAACATATATAGTATGGCTCATGAATGATTCATTGTCTAGAACAAAATTATTAGTATTGTCCTTTTTTTAGGGACAGCTGTGACTTAGTGAGAAATCTGTAAGCACCAGTGACTTGTGTCAACTGTAGCAGTGCTGAATGTTTTATTCTGCAGAAATGGTGAACATTTAAAAAGTGAATGATGATTGTATAGAGACAATGGTATATGAACACCTGTACTTTTAAAATCGAGTGCAAGATGGTTTGCAAATATGAATAACTCATATATATTTTGCTGATACAAGCTGTTCTCTCATGTTGTCAATTAGCACAAGCACTGAACATAGTAATGGCTCTAGTGCTGCAGTCTTTGCAAGCATTGAACACAGTGGTGTCAATATTGCCTTCACTTAGTGTAAATGCTTAACACGGAAGTGTCTGAAATGTTGCCATCAGTTAGAGCAAGTACTGACAGCAGGGCTGTCGCTGATATCGGACCTGATAATTAAATACAGAAGGGCAAAATATAGTTCTGTTGTGGAACTGAAAATTATTCAGTATTTTGGGCATACCTGATTGATGATGTGATGATGCATATAAATGTACCTGCTACTTATCTATTATCTAATGTTCTGCTTTGACCGTTCTGCATATAACCCATGAATATAACAGAAATTACATTTGTACTTTCAGAATAAGTTTAATTGGGAGTGTGTGCAGTTGTCAAACTTTATATGTAATGTGACGTGAATTTTTATTTAAAGTGGCATATACACACACAAACACACACCGGGTGCTGGACAAAGAAGGTTGCAGGCTTTAAAGCTGTATAGTACTCACTTAAGTAGCAAACAGTTTCCAGTCAACATATGTCCAAAAACCAATGCCTGGTGAGATATGGATGATGTTCATGTTATCTCTACAGCAGGTGCTCTGTGTGGTTGCCATACATGTCAACACAACTTTCAGCTCTTCTTCTGATACAAAGTGCCGACTCTTTCAAAAATTCCTGGTTATGCTCGAATCTCCCAACAGGCATTCTCTACTTTTGCTGTAATACACCAAAGTCTTTAGGTGCCCCCCCACCCTTCTCAGACAGCACCTGAACCAGACTTTCAGTCAGCAGTGGACAGGACGTGGAGGTGCAGTCAAGTGGTCTGCATGATTTTCAGACCTTAATTGTCTGGATTTTTGGCAATGGGGACAGCTAGAGGCTTTGGTGTATTCAGACATGATCAATGACTTTGAGGTATTACAGCAACAAGTAGAGAATGCCTGTCAGGATATTCAAGTAAAACCAGGAATTTTTGAAAGGGTGTGCACTTCTTAGGCGAAAAAGAGCTGGTTCATGAAAAAGGTAAATTTATCTCTGTGCATGAGGCATATTGGGGTGTGGAGGTACAGCTTCATACTTTCTTAATCTCAGCACTAGATGGAAACAAGTGGTTAGCTTCACCTTACATCCACTTCAGTCCTGAGGAAATTATTCCTGGCAAACATTAAATAGGAGAGTGTATTAGCTTCAGGGCCAGACTGGACCATCAATTGAAAAGAAAAATATCTTGCCCCTCCTGGCAATCAAATTGTGATTCCTGATTTCTCCAGTCTATTATTTAATCGCTATCCTGACTGTCCTGTCTCAACTTCTAATTGTTAATGAGTCACAAAATAAGTCTGTTGCCTTAATAAAGTTAGATATAGCTGGAAAATGTTCCTTGCTGCTTACACTGTCAGTATTATTAGCACAGTTTTTGAAATGTCACCACATATTTTCAGTGGTGACAAAGAATGTGTGATGATTCACTCGACAAGAGAAAACTGTTGTCTAGATTTCAAGTACTTTACACTTTGAATGTCATTGTTCTATGAAATTCTCTGCTAGGTAGCTGAGATTATAAGCAGAAACAAGGGTGCAAGGATTCGTCTTTATAACGTATACAGAGACGTTCCTAAGCATGACTGTAACTTGGCTAATAACACTGGGGGGGATTGACCATGGTTGTTAGGAACTTTATTTCACAAAGGAGTGAAATTTGAAAGAGAGTAAAATTGGTCTCATAAAATGCAAGTTTTTCATTTTATCTTTTCTGTCTATTTTTTATTTGCCACTATTCAATTCAGTAACCAAAAAATTATTCCTAGATTCAAAAAATACTCCCTCCCCCCAAGTTACACCTATGTTCCTGAGGCTAAAACAACATGTTTTCATATTCCTTAGAAAGCTTTTCTCATCCTAAAGTGTATCAACACAAAATTTTAATTCCCTTATGGTGTATAAGTTTTGTTTATGGGCTTCCTTTTCTTAATTGGTGAACTAAATTAACACATGACCCACCAATCCAAAATATATATTACACTTCGCTTGAGTGGGTTTCTAGACTTCTGTATTATGCGGAACTTCAAAAAATAGATCTAGAATATTTAAAGTATAATAACCTGGACATAGGTTAGTATCTTGTGCACTAGAGAGAGACTCAATCTGATGAGATGTCCAAACTTCACACCACTAGCATCGAACATAAGACTGATACCAGATGGTGTGCCCTCACACCTGATACACCAATCCACCATCATGAAGTACAGCCGTGCAGAATCAGCAAGAATGTATTCTGACGGAGCACTCTCTTTTAAACTGTGAAATAAAATGTTATAGCCATTTGGATCCTTAACAGGAAGTTCTATGCAGGTTCTGGAAACAATGAACAGTATTTATAATCAATTCTTAGAAGTGTAAAATAATTTGAACACTTATTTACTAACAAGGTGGTTCTTGGATACAATGTGTTATGTACATGCACATTTTGACAATTAAACATATTTTCTGTTTAATTTTTTGGGATTGAATTTAGGCTTTATTAGGCTTGTACACCAGGATTATGCTTCAGAATTTTGGAGATTCATGAAAACACCAATTCTCAAATGGCTTTTACTGCAAAATTATAACACTTGGTTTAACCAGTCAATAAGAAATCCAAAAATATTATTATGAATAATTGGCAGAGAACCTGAGATATTCACAAGAGCATATAAAATATTCTTCTCTATAAAAGTTTTATTGCTGTTGATTACACATAATGAAAGTAATAAATTGCAATGTATTTAACATATTTTCTGTTATGATCTGTTAAACAAACTCAGGCACACACCTAAGAGCGGGGGACTGCCAGCCTGCCGCCCCCTCCGTCCCTCAAATTGAAATTATAAAAACACAGGTTTTTAAACGTGATAATATTAAACGTTGTACGTGATGTACCCTTCAGCTGAAATCAGCCATTCAAATCAGCTGATTACTAGTACATTGGAATTCTGAAGAATAAAATGAAGAACTTAGGATTATGTACACATAGTTCATAAAATCAAATTACATATAGCCTCAGGGTCAACCACCTTCCCTCTTCCTGCCAATGAAAAATTCTAGATGTGCGCCTGAACAAATCTGAGCACTGAACATAAAATTTTAGATTCTCACAGTCATGTAGTTTGTGATACTGGTATCAGAGTTTGGGAGGAACCTGCTGCCTCCTTTCTGTGGGCTGAAGACTACTTAGTACTAAATTACATGATGCCATATTTGAGATTATGCTTATCGTCTAGACTAAACATGTTCACTCCACGAAGTGAACAACACATAAAACATGCAACATACTTACACAACTGTTAACATTTTCTGATTTTCTGGGCGTTTCAAATCTCTGTTAGTAAATATTTCTGGAGCTTTTGTCCTGAGAGTATAATATTTCTCGATGCAATCCATAGTCTGCGCCACATTATAATAGCAACTGTGCAGGAATACTATTAGCTGGTCCTCTACAACAAGGCGAAGTGTTATTCATAATTGATCCTTATAGCCAATGAATAAATCCAAGACTGTACTTTAATGAATGTACATTGATTAATTCTCCGTGTTAAGTGGGTCCCTGTCACCATGGCATGGCACGTCCTCAGGTTGCGGATGGAGGAACGGCCTACAGTTATGGAGGGTACCTGCGAATACATTGAATAAGCAGTCGCGGACAGCCGACAAGGGGTGGTCCTCCAGCTTTGGGGTTGGGCGAGGTTCTAACAACTGCTCACCGTAAAAAATTATGATGTTACAAAACAGCCTACAAAGCCTCGGACCTGGACTGATTCTTTGATATGACCCCAGCTGCAGAAAGGGATATGAGTTTTGGAACATGGAATGTGAGGGGCCTGTATAGGTCAGGGTCACTTATGACAGTGGCCAGGGAATTAGGAAAGTATAAATTAGATTTAGTGGGTGTGCAGGAGGTTAGGTGGGACAAAGAAGGGACTGTAAGAGCCAGGGAGTATACTTTTTTCTATGGCCAAGGGCAGGAAAATCGTCAATTTGGAAAGGGATTCTTTGTACACCAGAGAATAGTATCAGCAATCAAGAGAGTGGAGTTTGTTAGTGCTAGGATGTCATACATAGTGCTGAGAGGCCGCTGGTGTAATATCATTGTTCTGAACGCGGATGCACCAACAGAGGAGAAATGTGATGATTCAAAGAACAGCTCCTATGAGGAATTAGAAGCGGTATTCAATCATTTTCCTAAGTACCATGTGAAAATTCTGTTAGGAGATTTTAATGCAAAGTGGGGAGAGAGGATGCTTTCAAACCGACAACTGGAAATGACAGATTACATTAGGATAGTAATGATAATGGTGCTAGAGTAGCAAACTTTGCCACGTCAAAGAATCTAATTGTTAAGAGCACGATGTTCCCGCACCGAAACATTCATAAATACATCTGAACCTCTCCTGATGGGAAGACTCATAATCAGATCGATCAAGTATTGATAGATAGTAGATGGCATTCGAGTATACTCGAGGTGCGATCTTTCAAGGGAGCTGCCTGTGATACTGATCACCATTTGGTGGTTGCAAAAGTTAGGGAAAGACTGGCAGTAAGTAAACAAGCAACACAGAAGTTTGATGTAGAGAGATTTAATCTCAAGAAGCTAAGTGAACTAAAGGTTAGGAAACAGTATCAGTTTAAGATCTCAAACAGGTATGCAGCTTTGGAAAACTTAAATATTAGTGAGGACATAAATAGGGCTTGGGAAAGCATTAGAGAAGATATCAAAATCTCAGGTAAAGAGAGTCTGAGTCTGCATGAACAGAAGCAGCATAAACCATGGTTTGATGCCGAATGTTCACAACTGTTAGATAAAAGGACGCAGGCTAAAATTCAGTGGTCACAGAATCCAAACCAAAGTAATGGAGATAATCTCAACAACGTAAGACGTGAAGCTAGTAGACATTTCAGAAAAAAAAGATGGAATATGTGAAAGTTAAAACTAATGAGCTTGAAACAAACCGTAAGAACAAGAATATCAGAGAGCTGTATAGGGGTATCAATGACTTTAAGAAGGGGTACCAGCCTAGAACTAATGTAATAAAGGATGAGAAGGGCGATCTGGTTGTAGACTCCCACAATATTTTGGCTAGGCAGAGGAATCATTTCTCCCAGCTGCTGAATCTACGCGGTCTTAATCATTTTAGGCAGAGTGAGGTACCTACGGCAGAGCCACTAGTGCCTGAGCCTAGTGCCTTTGAGGTTGAGATGGCTATTGAAAAGCTAAAAAGACACAAATCACTAGGTACTGATCAGCTTCCAGCAGAATTGATTAAAGCAGGGGGTAGGATAATTCGGTCTGAAATCCATAAACTTATTAATTGTATTTGGAATACGGAGGAATTACCTGAGTAGTGGAAGGAGTCAATCGTTGTGCCTATTTATAAGATGGGTGATAAAACAGACTGTAGTAACTATTGAGGCATATCACGTTTGTCAACTACATACAAAAGTCTATCCAATATTCTTTTGTTAACGTTAACTCCATATGCAGAGGAAATTAATGGGGATCATCGGTGTGGATTTCGACGTAACAGGTCAACTACTGATCATATATTCAGCATTCGTCATATACTTGAGAAAAAAATGGGAATACAATGAGGCATTGCATCAGCTATTTATAGACTTCAAGAAAGCCTATGATTCAGTTAGGAGGGATGTCTTGTATAATATTCTCATTGAGTTTGGTATCCCGATGAAACTAGTAAGATTAATAAAAATGTGTCTACGTGAAACGTATAGCAGAGTGCGGGTAGGCAAACGTCTGTCTGAGATGTTTCCTACTGAGAATGTTTTGAAACAAGGAGATGCTCTGTCGCCATTGCTTTTCAGATTTGCTTTAGCATGTCATTAGGAGGGTTCATGCAAACCAGGAGGGCTTGAAATGAAATGGTGCACATCATCTTCCGGTTTATGCTGATGATGTTAATATATTGGGCAGAAGCATACATAGTATAAAGAAACACGCAGAAAATTTAGTAGTCGCTAGTAAGGAGATTGGCCTAGAAGTAAATGCTGAGAAAACTAAGTACGTGGTCACGTCTCGAAATCAGAATGCAGGACAAAATCACAACATAAAGATAGATAATAAATCCTTGAAGGAGTGAAAGAATTCAGAGATTTGAGAACAACCCTACCTTTTGTCTTCCAGGTTGCTATCCAAAAACACAAAGGTTAGGGTATACATAACTATAATTTTACCTGTTGTTCTGTATGGGTTTGAAACTTGGTCTCTCACGCTGAGGGAGGAACAAAGACTGAGGGTGTTCGAGAATAGGGTGCTGAGGAGGGTATTTGGGCCTAAGAGGGACGAGGTGACAGGGAAGTGGAGAAGACTACATAACGAGGAACTTAATGATCTATACTCATCACCAAATATTATTCAGGTGGTCAAATCGCGAAGAATGAGATGGACGGGGCATGTAGCACGTAGGAGGAAAAGAGAGGTGCATACAGGATTTAGGTAGGGAGACCTGAGGGAAGGCGACCACTTGGGAGACCCAGACGTAGGTGGGAAAGTAATATGAAAATGGATCTTCAAGAAGTGGGATGGGGTATGGACTGGATTGAGCTGGCTCAGGATAGGGACATGTGGCGGGGTCTTGTGAATGCGGTAATGAACCTCCGGTTTCCATAATATGCGGGAAATTTCTTGACTAGCTGAGAAACTGTTAGCTTCTCAAGAAAGCCTCTGCTCCATGGAGTTAGCTAATTAGGTACATTGATTAATTCTTCTCAGAAATTAGGATTTAACTTACGAACAACATAAGCTGGCCATTTGAGTCATGCACTGCACCTAGCACTGTGCTCCAGTAGCACTTTATCTTCCTTGATAAATCTTTTTAAATGCAGACACATTTCTTCCACTGAGCCACCTACTTATTACGTAAGTGCCTATTTTTATGTTACTGTGGCCTTGCGACTTTTACTACCCAAAGGAAAGCGTTGTCGGAGATTAAAGTCTTCTGGATTATGATGCCATGTCAATTGGTACACAGTTATCTACTGGTACCAATCGATATGACGTCATAGCCCACAAAACTTAAATCTTCGTCAACACTGCTGTGAGAAACTCAGATCTTGAAAAGCCTATTTTCTGCTTTCGGAATACACGTTAATCGCATGTTGTCTGGTCATGATGGCACGGGAATAGGCACCCTTGTTTGCGTAGTTTGAATCGTGTGCATTCCATCATGATTGTGGTAGAAAAATCACGCAGGTTACTCCGTGAAAGACTGCAGCATCCAGCTGTACAATTCAGAAATTTTCGCACATTGTTTTTTTCTGTATCATTATTCTGATTTACAAGGGTTGAACTTCTTGGCTGCTCTGATGGGATTATTATCCATGGCTGAACAGATTTGAAAATTGGTTTTCTTTCTAAGTGCCCTTTGCGAAAGTTTCAGGCATTAGCTTGAAAGTCTGATTAGCAATTAGATCCCTTATAACAATATAATAATGAACACAATAGTTCTTAGTGTAAAGACTTCCATTTCTCAAATTGATAGTGCAGAAGTAGTAAATCTATCACAATGAATATAAAAATCAAAAGCTGAAAAACTATACGGTGCTTAACTAATGAAGTTGAAGGGTGTTTTCCCTTATTCCATGAAGTAATGTCTTATGGTAGATGAGTGACTGGTGATTAAGAGTTTTGGTTCCTGAATAAAATAAACTAAATAAAATAAACTAAATAAAATAAACTGACACTGTGCGTTTTGCCTTTCATTTTGTGTTGCCTGATATAATGAGAATAAACTGAAACAATCTTAAAAATATTAAAGCCATACATATGTATTTACACTTTCTGGAAATATGCAATACTATTAACTTACTCATTGAAAAATGATTTGTGAATTAAGTTTAGAAATTACTTGCGGGGCTCACAAGTGTGAGGGCAGTTTTGATATGCACTGTGTACATAATGTATCTACCCTGATGAGACTCCACTTCTCACTACTCTTGTGCAATCTAAGCCGCTGAATAGCCTACAGGGTATGGCAAGTTAAGATTTGGAGTTTATTTAACAAACCGACTGTTGCTACATATTTGAAGTTTTAAATACTGAACTTTCTGGCTGGATTCACTATATTTCACACAGGGATGATAAATGTTTGTTCATATTTGTTACAGTACTCTACCTGAAATAGGTGGCAAATGCTGCTGTGTGCTCAGCCAGCATTTCAGTTCTTCCAAATCTTCTTTCTTTACTCCAGGATTTTCGGTAAGTTCGTTGA
This sequence comes from Coptotermes formosanus, assembly GCA_013340265.1. NCBI lineage: Eukaryota > Metazoa > Arthropoda > Insecta > Blattodea > Rhinotermitidae > Coptotermes > Coptotermes formosanus. Next base: position 945,458 of record BLKM01012015.1, read on the forward strand.
CGTACGCTTGTGCTGCAGCCATGTTTCACCTTACAACTCTTTGTAAGTAAACGCATAGGAAAGGGAGAGAGATGTCAATTAACACAGAATTATGACCATATCACGTAATACAAAAGCAACAATGAATTATTGCATATAGCCTATAAGGATACGGACAAAACTGGAAAATTATTTGGGAAGAATGAAAGACATCTCTGCTACAAGTTCCATTGCCCTGCCGCTAGAGAAGATGATCACATTCGGGACACCCGAAAAAATGATGGATAGACCACCGTGGAAGCGGCGGAAATATTACACAGTTCGCGTAATGATGGTATAGAAAGAAATACCTTCAGTTTTTAATGTGCGCAGATTAAGCAGTTTACAACAAATTTTCATTCATTATATTATAGGAAACTGTAGCTACTCGTGACGGTTTCATATCTAGAAAATCCCCCGAAAGGTAAAACCGCGATGCACGAAGTCAAGACCTTATAGGGAAAATGTGGTAAGGGGAAGCCCAGCACATGACAGAAACTAACTTGACAGAATTCATCTCGCTGTGTCTTCAGAAGTATATTCAAAACAATATTAAATAGTTAGTCTAACACAACTGTGTTTTTGTTTAAAAGCTACATGTTTTGGCCTAGATATCGACCATAATTGGGCTAAAAACTATACAGCCATATAAAGGCAGGTAAAAAATGAAACGTAAACATTTCATCGTGTTTCTTGTTGGAGCCCACAGTTTGACAGTATTTTTATTCTACAATAAAATTGCAAAATTATGTGTTTTACTATCTCTAAATATTACATTACCCCTTCACACGTTTGTTTTTAGGAATATTAATATATATCCACTGTTCAGCTACCATTGACCATATGTAACTTTACAATTTTATTGTAAAACAAAGACATTGTAAAACTGTAGGATCCCACAAAAATATGATGATGTTTTGTATATTGCATTTTTACCTGCGTTTTAATGATCGTGTTTTTTAGCCTGATGATGGTAGATATATAGACCGAAACAGGTAGCTTTTTGTTAGACTGACTATTGAATACTGTTTTTTAGAAAGGAATTTGGCGTTTATTACAATGATATCGGTGTCCTTAGCTGAAAGTTGTCACTGTCGTAAGCGTAACTTTGGGGGTGCAAAAGGGGGTAAATGCCCCTCTAATGTTTCTTATACCTAAGAGTAGATTTTTTTGGCTACTGAGTTGAAGAGGGACAAATAAAAAATATTTTAAAAACGATTATTGGTTAGTATGAAGACAGAAACAATGAAAAACCTGTCTTTTAGGGGCGGCGGAATAGAAGCATCTGATTTCCTAACACCCATGGTCGATTTTACCCCCCAGGCAAGGGCGGACCGGCTAAGAATATTTACACTAAATCGGAAAGACTGACTGTCAACTGCAGAGTGACTTGGGCTTGGTCTGAAAGGGTTAATTTGTACAGTTTAAACATAGTGATGCTACCGAGAAAGACAAAAATATATGCAACGTAGTCGGGCCTGGGGTCACCATTCCCGACGGCCGGGCCCCAGTCATTTGTACCGGTTCCCCCCTCTTGTCGGCACTGCTTATTACAATTAGTTTATAGATAGGCTTATACGTGAGAAATTGACATTCCAATCATAATTAAGCCTCCTAGATTAAAAATCGTTACAAATAACACAGTATTATGGAAATGAATGTTACAGGCTTTGTATAAAAAGGAATAAATTTTGAGCAAAATCTCAGGTCGCTTTATGGTACTGCATAGCGTCTTACCTGTTTCTCCTCCTACGGTCAAATATGTCGAATCTCACAACAGTCGTCCTCATTTCCAGCAACTCATGCTTCCTGCGCCACACGTGACCGTTGTGGTCTCATTCTGCATGCAAATAATAAAGAGCAGTGGGAACTAGAATATAATCAATCAATGCCTTAATGATTATCATATATTAAAGTTAAATTTAGCTGCTTATAATTTCATGCTTCAAGGGGTGTATCTCCAGCAAACTACTGTTATACACTAAAAATAAAGAAGTACTTTTTACTGTGGTGCAACAATCCAACTCTGGCCTAGGCCGCCTCATTGTTGAGGTTTCTAGATTACACACACACACACACACACACACACACACGCGCGCGGTAGGACACCTCTGGAGGAGTGATCAGCTCGTCGCAGAGGCCGCTACCTACGCAACACACGACACCTACAAGAGACGAAGATCCTTGCCATCAGTGGGATTCAAACCCGCGATTCAAGCATTCGTGCGGCTGCAGACCTACGCCTTAGACCGCACAGCCACTGGGATCGGCGACCAAGTACTTATTTTTTAATATTTTCTCATACACCGTTATTGCGTGTATAGTCAACTATGAACTTATGTTTGAAAGTGAGGGTGTATGGGTAAAATCCTCGATTATAATTTGGTAGGTTCGAAGTTCAGTCCCAGTCACAGGTTGGTGCAGATTTTTCTCTTCTCCTTTACCTTTGCCGGGGGGCCCGCCCAAAAAAAATTGAAAATGTGCGAATAGAGCCCCCTCACACACGTCAGAGTGACTCAGACCTCATGTTAAGCTGCAGATCCGCCTTCTGACATCCACTCCCTTTAGCACCCTATTATTTGAGACAACAAAATACACCACGTGGATAATCTCGTGCAGGAATTCACTCTACACCCTTGCTTATGTGGGCAGCTCTCGGGGTAGTGTTCCTGCCGTACCAGTTGAGTATGAGACTGCTTGAGCGTCACGGCCGTTCTGGACTTTTTGAAAAATACGTAAATTTCTTGTCCCTACTAGGAATCAAACTGAAATTCCTCGAGTGTCCATTGCGTAACCTACTCACAATATCGAGTGATCTAACTCGGCTCCCCGGTTCTTGAACAAAGAGCGATTATTGCCCCAAAAACACTAACCGATTGGTGTTTATAATGAAAACGCAGTACGTGTTCCTTCAGGTAAAAAGTAACTTTGTAATTATTATTATTCTGATGACCTTCAGACTTCAGCGTGTTACAGCAAGAAATTTTCTTCCAATTTTGCTAAACTTCGGGAAATTGCATTCTTCTGATACGTGATGCCGTATTGTCTTTCAGAAAGATGCTAACATTTCGGAGCATCCTGTTGCATCTCACTCTTACACCCTGGAAGAGTTGGCAACAGGTTCTTTGGAAACGGTCATGTATTTATACCAACCTGCACGGCGTCACATCCCAGAAGACAGTCCAATTCCCTTCCAAAAGAACATCAGTCCTCTATTTGCTGAACTTGGGTTGTTACTTGAAGAAGAAAGCGATGTCAAATCTGAAAATCTGTGACTTACAATCAAACAATTATCATGCAGGATGCAGCTCACCACTTCCTTTCTTTGTGGCGTACAAAACATTTCAGGCATGAATGTCATTGTTTCGTCTCTGCTGATGAAGACTGGACGTGGTCACCGAGTGAAGCGCCTTTCTACGGAGTACCTAACATGGAGTGAGTGACGATTTCTGCAGAGCCAAGTAGAATATTGTTTATTTGGATGTATCCTTGTAACTAACCGAAGGTAAAGGTAAAGTGAATGTCCAGTTGTCCGTGTAAACTCCATAAAGGCTTGTAGGAAGGGGGGCGTGATGGTTTGTCTCCACTCATTCTTAAACTCGACACTAGATGGCTGTGAGTGATTAGCTTCACGCTCCTACCGCTTTACCGTCGGGAAAAAACCTCCCGTACCAATCTGATATAAGGCTGGGTATGCCCCAGAGCCCGTCTGGACGTTTCACAGAAGACACAAATCTTTTTTCCTTATCGGAATTCGAACACCGGCTCTTCCAAACCGTAGCTTAGTCGCTATACTAACTACGCTATCCAGTCTCCCAGTAACAAACCAATAACAACACTGTACCTCCATAACTCTATAAATATACTACGTACGTGTCTGTAGAAATTATGTGTGTATATGTCCAACCACTGTCTATTAAGCCCTGTTATGGTAACTGTTCAGTGGGGTCTATAGCTTAAACAGTGGCGATTGAAGGTCGGCTGGAGGGGCAGGAGGAGGAAATGAGATATCAAAAATAAGAACATCTGTACTGATTAATGTAAGACTGAATGTACGTAAGTGTGCAAATACACTTCTCGGATAGAGTGCAGCTATTGTATTACTGTGGCGGGACTGCGGATTTTTTAAAAAATATTGATTTAAAAACATTTCCTGCATGATTAAATTAGTATGAATTTTACAGTTCACCTTGACACTAACTTCTTATTTAAAATGGTTAATGTGTTATTGCTAAAAAACTTCCATAGCTACTGTATTTCGTGTAAAGATTATGCTGTGCCGTCTGCAATGCAGTACTACTGCCTGGTGTGACGTCACATTTATTTAATTTCACAAGCCGGATACGAACGTGATGCTCACAGTGACTCGTGCGTGGTTCCAGGTACGAACATGATCATGATTCCTTGAGGCTTAAGTTTGTATGTAAAAGGAAAGGTAAAGGTCGCCACATTACATGACCATGCAGGCTGGGGAGGATTAGATATAGCCCTAACCCATTCTCAACGTTGGCGCTAGAACGGGGTGGGTGGCCAGCACCACGCCCCAGCTGCTTTACCCCCGATGAAGTCCCGGTTTCCACTGGGGAGGGTGCGTGTGTGAGTCTCAGAGCCAATCTGGACGGGCACGGAAAACGGCGCACCCACCGGAATTCGACCATCGGACTGTCCAGCCCGTAGCGAGTTTCCGGCAGTCATGTTTGTACGTAGGCCCTGTTTTAACGCTTTAAAACACAGTGGTTACTTCAAGTAACAGCCATTTAACCTTAAGAAACTGTGCATTTTGCCCACAGATAGCTTATACCTTTCTTATGATTGTGAGTATAAAACTGTTTTTTCCGTAAACACCGTCAACCCTTTAAAGAAGAAGCGTATCTGTTTTATATAAGGGCTCAGTGCGTACCGCGCAGTAAATACTCTCCACTTCGGTTATAAAAACCAGTCTCTTAATGTTTTATAAGGCAAAAGTTGCTGTTTGCTCTGAGATCCGTACAAAACACATAAACGCGATGTGGGCACCACGTAGAATTTTTTAATGTTAAACCTGGTGGTATGTAAAGTTACCGCTAGGCTTTAGAAGGTTAATCGCGTGGTTTTGCAATAGAGACGCACTCTGTTTTGTAGACACAATAACTGAATTTTTATGCTGTATTTAAATGAATTTTATGCTTCAACATTTAAGGTAGATCGGAAAAATAAACTCGCACTCATTTTAACTACATAACTCTATTTATGTAGCCCAGAAGGCATAGTGTTGGATGACAGGATGAACTGTGAGCATTGGAAAGGGTGTGGCAGGAGCCGATCTTGGCCTAATTTGAGGTCACATCCCGACATTTGACTGGAAGGTCTGAGAAGAAACATGAAAACTTCGAAAATCTTTCATCTTGATTCCGTCTGTCTGGACCGAGATTTAAACCTGAAACTTCTTAATACGAAGCGGATGTTCAACTCTGACGACCACGACTGTTGGTGCTAACACAGTCAAGTAAGCTAAGTGTGAAAAGATGAGTTTCACTAAAAGAGAATTCTATGTGTAGCATGGAATGTTTTAAGAGCGTACGACTCATGGCATGTGTAATGTTTTGCGTGTCGTATTTTAGAGGTCGGCCAACACGATTTAAATTCAAACCGAGGCTTGCTATTGTGACGGAAGCAGTTTGCAATTTACCATACAGCGAGGTCACATTCGCTCCTTAAATTCACCTCAGGCTGGCCGCTGGTCGTTCCGACTTACAACAAACCCTGCAATTTTTTGCTGCAAGCTTATCTGTGCAATACGATGCTAACAGTGAGGATGGAAGCACTGTGTTCCTCCGAAACGTTGATGTCCATGTACCTGAGTACACGATGTCAAACCTCCAAACACCAGAGTCTAAATTCTCATCGCGTGACAATCTCAGCTGTCAGACAAAGAAAAGAAGTTCTGGCGAAAACCTTCCTTTAAATACGTCCACATATAAAACAAGACTAAAAGTAAGTGATGCCTTAACAAAAATTAGGCCTGCACGTGTCACGTGCCTGTTTTGTTTGGCAGTATTACGGTACGTGTACTAGCCGGAATTTCGGAGCAAGACTAACACTCAAATTAAGAAATGAAACTTTACTCATTGACGAGTGGGCCTAAAGTGTTCTCTGTCCACGCCGTGAAGGCCACGCGTAGAGGTATTGCTCCACTCATTCTTAACCCCAGCACTAGACGGAGGTGAGAGATTAACTTCACGCCCCGACCGATTGACTCCCGGCAAATAACCACGGTACGCATTGAAAAGAAGGCTGGGTAAGCCACACAGCCGGTCTGGACGTTTTGGAGAAGAGAAAAAATTTCTTGCCCCGTCGAGATACTCATGACCGTACATGCGGTCACTACATCGACTACGTTACTCCGTCGCACGCATAGAGGAGTAATTAAACAAAAGTTGAAGCAGGATTCGGATTGCGTCGTAATAGTTCCACGTCTCTTTAATATTTGGGGCTACCATCAGTGGGGTAGCGAGGAACTTTGGGGCTCGGGGAGAATAATCACAATAGCCGCGCCTAACAGAAATTATGAATTTAAAACTGATGATACTTTATTGAAATTTATTTATTTGTTTATTTATTTATTAGCCCCGATCCCAGTGGCCTCGCGATCTAAGGCGTGGGTCTATGGCCGTTCGCTTTCTGGGACCGCGGCTTCGAATCCTGCCGGCGGCATGGATGTCTCTCTCATGTGACTGTTATGTGTTGTAAGGTGGAGGCCTCTGCGTCGGGCTGACCACTCGTCCAGAAGAGTTCTACCGAGTGTGGTGTGTCTCAGTGTGATCGTGAAGCCTGGATAAAGAGGAAGCCTTGGCCCACTAGGGGCTCTTGCACCACTGGGGGGGAAAAAAATTATTTAGGGAAGAATTTTTTATTTAAAGTAATAATTTTGCCCCTCCTTCGACTCTGCTACCCGCGCAGGCCGTCCCATCCCCCCTGCCCCCAACACATGGATACCCCACTGTGTGGAGAAAATTTTCACAGCGATAGTAGGGTTTACTTTGATAATATTATCAGCCCTTATGCCACTCCCCAAGTGATCCAGGCGCATTCCATTGTACGGCACCCCTTTGGTGGAACCCCGCACAGACAAGGAAAAGGTACATTTGCAGACAGCTATGCCACTGTGTTTGCCATTCATTTCTCAACCTTCTTGATCTACAACGCTTCTGTACTCTGTGTTTGGAGAGGAACTGTTGTCCATGTGCTTAAACGTTTCCATGAGAAGTAACTTTTAAAAAGTTTTGTTTTAGTTTATATTCTGACAATAACTAACGAATTACAACTGCGAGAACGTCGAGATATGGAAGAAGAGATTCCATTGGCGATGTCACCCACGAAAGTATCCGGGTAAGAGAAGCGTTATCTGTCAAATCCTCTTACGAATTTTTTTCTGTCGGTGAGTGTGATATAGTTACTGGGCTAAAGGCTAAACGACTGAGCTATCGGGTGCTCGATTCCTGGTAAGGACAAGACTATGTTCTCTTCTGCTGGGGCGAAGCCATATTTGTTGTTCGTTGCAGGCCAGGGATGTGCCGCTATTTATAAAGTTACCATTTATCTGCACTGGGATTCGATATTTTCGTTGTGCCTTGCTGAGCCACCCTGCCTAGCAGTCAGTGGCATCACGTGTCCTATCATCTAACTTTTGCTGCAGAAGCCTCCCCTCCCACCACATTATTTTCCTCTTCTTTTGCTTCTCCCTTGAAGTCATATGTGTCTCGTGCGACACGCTGTTCTCATACTTCTTAGAACCAGTGGTCAGCCCTCTTCCATGTGCAGAAGTGTCCGTAATTGTCATTGCAGCTTCAAGCGAAACAGGACGCAAAGCCAGTTTCGATATTTTACTTCACCAAGGGATGAACTTCATATTGCGATGCCAGGAAGTTTCTATTTCCAGCCTTCAATTTTCGAGTAGCGAAATTTGTAAACTTTTCATAAGAAAGAGCAACCATACTGTTGATGTCCACTGGCAGTTTCAGCATACTTTCCAATACGTAGACGTATTTCATACAGGCGTGCAGTGACCATTCTACTGACAGTTCGAACCTACTTTCCATTATGCAAACATATTTCATACAGGCGCTCAGTGACCATTCTCCTGACAGTTTGAACCTACTTTCCATTGTGTAGACATATTTCATACAGACGCGCAGTGACCATTCTACTGACAGTTTGAGCCTACTTTCAATTATGTAAACATATTTCATACAGACGCGCAGTGACCATTGTACTGACAGTTTGAGCCTACTTTCCATTATGTAAACATATTTCATACAGATGCTCAGTTACCATTCTACTGACAGTTTGAGCCTACTTTCCATTATGTAAACATATTTCATACAGATGCTCAGTGACCATTCTACTGACAGTTTGAAAATACTTTCCATTGTGTAGACATATTCCATACAGACGCGCAGTGACCATTCTACTGACAGTTTGAAAATACTTTCCATTGTGTAGACGTATTTCATACAGACGCGCGGTGACCATTCTACTGACAGTTTGAGCCTACTTTCCATCATGCAAACATATTTCATACAGACGCGCAGTTACCATTCTACTGACAGTTACAGCCTACTTTTCATTATGTAAACATATTTCATACAGATGCTCAGTGACCATTCTACTGACAGTTTGAGCCTACTTTCCATTATGTAGACATATTTCATACAGACGCGCAGTGACCATTCTACTGACAGTTTGAGCCTACTTTCCGTTATGTAAACATATTTCATACCGACGCGCAGTGACCACAACAAGTGAAGGTGTCGTTAAATAAAGTAACAAACATAAGTCGGAGTAGGCCTACTAAATTTTACAGTACTTTCTACAAGACAATAAACATAAGCTTTCCTGTAAAGGCTATACAGAGTTTAATGCAAGTATGTAAGCATAAGTCGATCCCAACGGCCGTGCGGTCTAAGGCGTAGGACGGAAGTCGCTTGGTTGCTGGGATTACGGGTTCGAATCCTGCTAAGGTCATGGGTGTTCGTCTTCTCTGTTTGTTGTGTAGGTAGTGGCCTCTGGACGGGCTGATCACTCGTCCAGAGGAGTCATGCTGGCTGTGAGTGTCTAACTGTATGTGATTTCGAAACTTCAACAATAAGGTGGCCTAGGCCCGATTTGGGCTGTTGCGCCAGTGGAAAAAAATGTAAGCATAATTCATGTTTTACAGTAATAATGAAGTCAGAACAATGAGACAATGGCCTTTACAATATTCTGGATTCGGACTGTATGTAAACCAACGTACTGTCCTTTCGTGTGGAATCTTGCTCGGGGTGTGCCTGGGTGGGCCTGGAACCGCCCCTGCTCTTCTACACAGCGTGTTGACCAGCTCTTGGACGCACCCAGCTTCTTATCTTACCAGCAGCGGAAGTAAAACAGTCCGAGCCTCTGGTACCGACATTAAGAATCGGCGAAACTCTTCCTCTACGTGTTAAGGTTGTGGAGCTTATTTAAGCACAGGGGCAAATTAAACTTTATCGCAGAGGATATTTTAATTTCCATGTTCCCATAATGCCTACCGAAATGCGTTTAAAGAATGTATTGTTTTTCTGGTCTTTGTGCCGCACTTCCACTGAACGGGCTGCAAGTTTCGCGTTTAATCTTAGAAGCTATGAAGGTCACTGATATAAAAATGAGGCGTGAATTTGAACAGACCTGTTAATGCTTGCTTTTGTGTTGTAGATTAAACGTTCCTGGCGTGCAGGTATGAGCCTAAGGAGCGGTAACTGATTAACCTTTTAAAGCCTAGCGGTAACTTTACACACGACCAGGTTTAATATTAAAAAATTCTACGTGGTGCCCACATTGCGTTTATGTGTTTTGTACGGATCTCAGAACAAACAGCAACTTTTGCCTTATAAAACATTAAGCGATTGGTTTTTATAACCGAAGTGGAGAGTGTTTACAGCGCGGTACGCACTGAGTCCTTATATAAAACAGATACGCTTCGTCTTTAAAGGGTTAAGGAAACGGAAGAAGCTAATTGTGCCGATCTCAGTGGTCGCGCGGTCTAAGGCATAGTTCTGCGGCCGAGCGCTTGCTGAGATCGTGGGTTCGAATCCCACCGAGGGCATGGATGTTTGTCTCTTGTTAGTGTTTGTATGTTGTCAGGTAGAGGTCTCTGCGACGGGCCGATCCCTCGTCCAGAGGAGTCCTACCGACTGTGCTGTGTGTCTGAGTGTGATCAAGTGAAAATAAACACCCTCGACACCTACTGTGAGTAGGTAGAAGAGGTAAGGGCTAGGAACGAACGAACGAACGAAAGAGCGAAGGAGCTAATTATATCGGGACGCTAAAGTTTCGGTTGCGGAACTTAGATAGCTGTCTGTGTTTGCAGAAGGCTGTTAGGTAAACCTATTTCTTTCCGATAAGAATTGCTCTAACAGTCTTGTAGGCACACAATCATATATCGTATCCAGCCTCTGATATGTTGTGTGTAGTTCATGAAGGGAAAGTAGAACGTCCAAGGAAGTAACTTTGTACACACTTCACAACAGCATAGTGGCCACAAGAAATTGAGCGTTAACGCGCCCAATTTTGTGCTATACGACAGTCTAAGTACACCACAAAATTAGGTTCTTTCGCAGTCAAAGTTAGCGGTTATGCAGTTACTTATATTATGAAAAGAATATGGCTGTCGAATCACAATGAAAGTACGTCACGTAACTGGATAGTTTAAGGTGGCACGTCCTCTTTGCGTTATTAAATATAAATGAACTTGCAATCAGTCAACTCAATATTACAATCAGGCAGATTAAGTCTACATGTTTCAGCTAAAAATGATTAGCCATCGTCAGACCTAATTACAAGAAAACAAAATATGGGAATTTATAAATATATTTTGGATTCGTATTCTTCTTATAGGGCCGATCCCGATAATGGCTCATTATACCACTGTTTCACTGACTGGCGGCACTTTCGCATTTACAGAACTGCACTTGCATGGTCAGCTGCAGTTATCAGTCCTACAGCATAACTGTAATAACCACAGTACTTACTTGTCCGGTAACTCCGGTCAGTAAGCCTCCTTAAGTCCCAATTAGGCTGATTCCAGTGGCCGCGCGGTCTAAGGCGTAGGTCTGCAGCCGAGCGCTTGCTGGGATCGTGGGTTCGAATCCCACCGGGGGCATGGATGTTTGTCTTGTACAGTGTTTGTGTTGTCAGGTAGAGATCCCTGAGACAGACCGATCCCTCGTCCAGGGCAGTCCTACCGAATGTAGCATGTGCTTGAGTGTGATCAAATGAAAAATCAAAACGCTCTACATCTACTGTGAACAAGAAGGTAGAAGAGGGAAGGACTACGAAACGAATTGTTCGTATAGGGCCTGATGGTGGCTAATCCTTTGTAGCCGAAACATGTAGACTTACTGTCACTGAATATAGTGTTGTTTTCACGGAGTACTACATCCATTTATGTTTGATGACGGAATGGGAATGTGCCATCTTTAAAGTAATTAGTACTAGTCGAGCTTGCACCTGTCAATTCAAGAATATAAAGAGGAAACTTTACAACTGTGATAAATACAGTTGTAAAATCCACCCTTCTGTATTCTTTTAATTAAGTTTGATGATGGCCAATCATTTTTAGCCGAAACATGTAGCTTTATTCTTACTTAATATAACGTTGTGTTGACTGATGGCAACATTTAATATTTATCCTTGGTAGGCGTACAATGTTTCTAGCCTTCATTTTAATATCGATAATTAATGAACCATTGCAGCTGTATCTGTGAAATATTACAGGGTGGTGGATCATATACATTCATACACATTCGAAATGGAAGGTGTTTTATATTTTAGCAGTGGATTACACTATATCTGACAAATTTAACGTAATTACCGGTAACGTCAATATGGAAAAATTTCCGGAGAGGGATCAGTAGACTGTACAGTTATTAATGTTTCCTTCCCATTAGCCCGGCCATATGAAGTGAAACATTTGAAGAAAGAAGGTCTCGTTGTTATTGCCACGGTATGTTATCAATTGCACTGCAGTGTTACGTGCCTTTTCAAGGAAAGTAGCTGGACAGTGAATAAATAATCATATTTGTTCCTCGGGTGGGACCAAATTTGAATAAAGAAGATGATACGCTTTTAACTGCCCGAAGTTAACGTAATTCATATTGAAAATTCAGTTCCAGCATCACGACAAACGCCGTGCCTCTATTCCAAAGCCAACGAGTTAATGGAGTGCAGTGCATTTACAGACCTCGCTCGAACGCATGGTGAGATAACTGCCTTACCGAAATGCGTAGTGACGTATATATTCAAGGGATGCTGTTGTATCTGACGGAAATGAAGGGTGATATGAATGGATACGCCATGTCCCTCAAGAATTTAACTGCCCAGGAAAATAATATCTACTTGTGAGAATCCTGCGAAGCAAGTAAATACACTGAGAACCAAATGACGAGACTTTGTGTGTCAAAGTCGGAAATATGAGGGGAGACGGTGTGGCCGTCTTAACTTAAGTCAGTTAAGCTTCTAATTAATGCTACCATATAAAAGGTAGAGGTAGATTTGTCCCTGTCCAAGTCATGGAGTCATATAAGGGTAATAGATGTACAGCTCCAATCAAACCTCGGCGCTCGATGGAGATGAGTGGTACACATCACGCCCCGGCCGGTCTATCTCCCGGGAAAAATATTCCGGTACCCATTGAATAGAAGCTGGATGAGACCCAGAGTTGGCCTGGATGTTTTGGAAAACAGAAAAATACCTTGCCCCTCCAAGAAAATAAGTGTCCTTGATTCGGATTCTTATCATCAGAGTAACATTTCATGTTACTCTGTGTATGTTTGTAGGTATGGGGGTGTATTTGTAAATACGTGTTTTTTTTTTTCAAAATTTAGTTTTTTAAAAATAAAAGGCAATATTTCGCTGCCTTCCTTCTTGTAGATGCTCTTGTTTGGAACGTAACTACCGGGAAGTAGATTCAATCCGTGATATTTCTGGCTTACATTCGGGAAGTGTTCGGTCCGAATCGGTCGTTATTTTTACTGAGTGCTTCGTAGTTTTCTTCACTCACTCGAGGCAACTGCCGACGTAGCAGATCCACGGAAAAATAGACCACGGCCGCTCTTTTTCACGTCCATGCAATTCGTTATTCATTTATCATCTTATTATTCGAAGTCAAGTGAGCTATAAAGAGCATATTTAAATAAATCACAAATAAATAAATAAGAGACATAAAATGGGCGCAGTAGCCAAGCACAATTTTCCTGTCAGGTTTATTTGTTAATGTTGTTACTAAATAATCGAATTTCGTAATTTCTTTAACAGATTCTGTAGAATGCATGACTTGTGTATTGTTTAAAGAACTTCACGTCTGTACGATGAAGGATGGAGATGACCGCCATGCTTGGAAAAGACTCATGTACTCTGCGTTTAATGCACAAACCGGCTACGAAGTTCACGTCTGGGCAGATGCTGTAAAATATTTCATTTTTCTATACCGGTATATTGGTACTGCTGTTAGAAAAAGCGTGCGGCCTGCATTTTTCTGTACCGGTATATTGGTACTGCTGTTAGGAAAAGCGTGCGGCCTGCATTTTTTAACCTGAAGATGATGCCCACTAACCTCATTGTGGGATATCAGAAGCCAACAGATCACAAATTTAATATCAGCGCTGCGAATACATCGGATTTTAATTTATTTCCTCACAACAGTAAAGGTAACTTAAATTTCTACTAGTTTGTCGTGGAATGCGTGAGAAGTGTGGGAGGTCGATATTACTGTCGCAGTTTCAAGAAATCGCTTGTATTGTGCCTTAAAATAAGCCGTGATAAGTTTTTGTTTTCGCATTGGTCAGTTATAACTAGCCTTCTGTTTAAATAGCATACTCAGGTGAGAAAGCGTAGTTAAATAAACCGACAGAAAAAATAAAATGGGATGGACGACCAGACATATAGAAATTGAAAACCAGTTTACCTACAGAAATAAGAGTGTCGTCGTCCCGTGCTTGTCTTGAACGTAACTCGCCTATTATTTATCGAAAATAGAAATGATCTGAAAAAATGATGTAGAGAAATGTGAAACACATTTGATGCTGAAATGCAAATCTTACAGTTTTTGAGACAATTAAACGAATGGCAGCCAACACATAAGAATTCTTCCACTGCGCTTAAATATGCCAACTTATATTCCTTTCCAGGGTGGTTCCTTAGACTCTCTATATCTGAACACAGTATGTATGTAATCGAGAGGCGAAGGTGGTATCCCAAAAATCGAAGAGCATTCCATTCGCCTTAACATTTCTTTAAACACACAAGAATGTAAATTACATCGGGTGATGATTAATCAAGTAATGTGCGATAGTAAATATAAGACTCAAAGCAATACATGATGTAGTGCGTCTACTGCACGAACAACTTCGAATCCCCTAGGACAGCGTTCACCATTCTATATCGACGTATCTCTTGGTCTCAGAATGAAGCGTTACATATGTTTTGATTGCAAAGTAATCGCGTATCACTTCGTGTCAGAGCGAAATGTTACGCAATCTGTGGTCTAGTTTGAGTGAAACTTCGCATGCCTCTTTGTCTTAGAGTGAAACTTCGCATGCCTCTTCGTCTTAGAGTGAAACTTCGCATGCCTCTTTGTCTTAGAGTGAAACTTCGCATGCCTCTTTGTCTTAGAGTGAAACTTCGCATGCCTCTTTGTCTTAGAGTGAAACTTCGCATGCCTCTTTGTCTTAGAGTGAAAATTCGCATGTCTCTTTGTCTTAGAGTGAAACTTCGCATGCCTCTTTGTCTTAGAGTGAAACTTAACGTACCTCTTGATTTTATAGTAAAATTTCATGTACCGCTTGATCTCAAAACAAACCTTCAGGAACTCCTTGGGCTCAAAGCGAATATTCGTGTGCCGCTTTTCAGTAACGACAATTTTTGTATAAAATTGTATGTTATCCTGTATTAGAAAGAAGACAAGATGAAAAGACCTGTTGTTATTTTAACCCTTTAAAGACGAAGCGTATCTGTTTGATATAAGGACTCAGTGCGTACCGCGCTGTAAACACTCTCCACTTCGGTTATAAAAACCCAATCTCTTAATGTTTTATAAGGCAGAAGTTGCTGTTTGTTCTGAGATCCGTACAAAACACATAAACGCAATGTGGGCACCACGTAGAATTTTTTAATGTTAAACCTGGTCGTATGTAAAGTTACCGCTAGGCTTTAAAAGGTTAAATAAACTTTATTCATTCCATGTACAGAAAAATAAGTGTTCGGAAGAAGAATGCCAGGTCGCTTTTGGTTTCTTTCGAAACGTGTTTGAGAGTGTACGTATATGAAACGTTACATCGTACCTGGTTTTGGGCTGTATGTACATACTGCTCAAAATCCTGATAGAAGTTTGAATCTCTACATTATAATACAGAAATATGATGTAGAGATCTTAAGGGTCGAGCGGGATAACAAATCTATTAAACGAATTCAATGTGTAATTTGTCATATGCAATTCTGTTGTTTCAGGAAGAAATCCAAACCCAGAGTCAATTACAAAAAATATCAGGAAGATCTGCTGGAATATTTGGAAGGAGGAAACCTCAGTGAATTTAAGAAATTGCTGGAAAATAAAGATAAGTACAATATAAACCCAGACCATGAGTATGGCGGTACTTGCAATAAGACATGTCTGGCTGAAGCATCCAAGAAAGGGCTGACTGAATTTATTGAAGCTTTACTGAACAATGGTGCTGACCCTAACTTCGTATGTCCTCTTCATTTTGGCAGCACTGCAATACATTTCGCAGCGGAAGAGGGACATACTGACGCAATAAGATGTTTGGTTAAGCATCGCCATACTAATATTAATGCCGTTAACCGGTACGGGGAAACTGCTTTGCATGTATTAGCTTCGAAATTGACAGAGAAAGGCAAAGATCCTGAAGCATGTTTCTCGTACCTTGCCAGTCTAAAAGACACCAACGTCAGACACCGGGATGCAGATGGCCGGTCTGCAATTTCTATGGCTGTTGGGAAATGCAGTGGACAAGTATGGCAGGCAGTACTACGGCGTCATGACCTCAGATCAGAAGACAGGGAGTTGATCTTAAAAGAGCATCCAGAATTTAAAGAAGATAATGCAGAGAGTATCGAACTTCCATACACACATGATGATGCTTACACGGACCTGAGAAGTGGACATTTTGAGAGATTCAAACGTGAGTTCAAAGAAGAATTTGTCAACATGACAGATCTTATGGAAACAACGTTCTTGCAGCTAGCTTGTGAAAAAGGGTGTCTTGATATTGTAGAACGTCTGCTCGATCATGGAGCAGATGTAAACAAAACTGGGACACATGAAAGCAGGCAGCCAGTATATCTGGCGTGTTATTACGGTCAGTGTGACATCCTCGTGCGCCTATTTCAGACAAACGAAGTAGTTGTCGAGTTTTGGCACGGGAAGAGTCTCCTCCACGGTGTTCTCCAAGGGCTCCGCAGTAATAGAAGCCCTACAGATGGCCATCGCAAATGCTTCGATTATTTGCTAAAAGAAAAAAAGACAGAGAGTCCTGTCAATCACTGTGACATCTACGGTCACACACCACTTCATTACGCTGCTGAGGAGGAAGATAGTCACTATGCTAAGGCCTTACTTAAGAACGGAGCATATATAGGATCTCTAAATGAATTCGGTTTTTCTCCTCTAAATGATATAGGCCCTCAGGCACTAGAAGAAATATTGGATAACTGTGTCCAGTGCACTAAAACAAACAAGGACAATCAGTACAAACTTACGTTTGATTTCAATATGCTGCAACCCATTGAGAGGTGTGATAACAGTAGGCAAAAACAGGATGCAGAGTCAGGAGAAGAGCTTCAAGAAAGGTTACCGGAGATGTCGCCCCTCTACTATATTAGCCGGTCAAACAAATTCGGACATCTGTTGAAACACCCTGTTCTGCTAGTATTCTTGCATCTCAAGTGGACCCGTATCTGCATTTTATTTTATATGAACATGATATATTACATCACATTTGTCATTTTTTTGACAGCTGACATTCTCTGCGAGACCTACTGTCCTGGGAAATGTAATGGAAATTCCAAACCGAGCGTCATCAGGGCTATCCTGCTTGTTCTGACTGTGGTTCTTATCATTAGAGAGCTTATACAATTCTGGGTGCGACCGAAGAAGTTGAGTTATTTCTGCAACTTGGACAACATTTTGGAAGTGTGTATCATAGCAACCACTATTCTCATCCTGAACGGGTGCTGCTCCAATATACTGGCCGCAGTCAGTCTGCTCTTAGCGTGGACGGAGGTAATATTACAGCTCGGCTGTATCTACAGTCTGGCCGTCTACAGTGAAATGATGAAAAGAGTCACACTCAACTACATGAAGTTTCTCTTGTGGTACTTCCCCCTGATATTGGCCTTCAGCTTCAGTTTCTACAAGCTATACCACAATGACACTCCTGAAGGAAAGAATGGTACCTTCTCTGTCAACAACATGACTGGCAACTTTTCCGTTCAGGATGGTGTCGACTTCTATGGCGATTTACCTTTGTCGCTGCTTAAGACGGTTGTTATGATGATCGGTGAATTAGAGGCCTCCGATATGTCTTTCGACAACGGGAGTTACTTCGTGTTTCTTTTCTTCGTCTTCATGATGATTATCGTGTTGATGAACCTGCTAAATGGCCTCGCTGTCAGCGACACTCAGGCTATAAAGAATGATGCTGAACTCGTCGCTTACAGATCCAAAGTGAAGCTGGTGTACCACTTCGAGAGTGTGGTGTTCGGAGGTCCCCTTAACAACCGCTGTAGGTGCCACCTCTCTGGCAGGTCGCCGTCATTATGCTGTCCATGGCAAGGGAGACTCCGGAAGGCAATCAGTTTGTTTCCAGACACGTTAGCCAACGGACATCTGGAGGTGATTCTCGATCATGCAACACGGTATACAAATCTGAGGATGGATAAAAGCAACAATGAGGAGGAATTTAGACCAGATACGTGTTGCAGAATTGGTAAGTACAGGATGGGAATACATGTCGAACGTGAAGTGTTAATGGCGGCTAAGGACATCGCCGACAAAACAATAAAGCAGTCTCGGCATAAGGACAATCAGATCGTGAATAGGATAACTAAAGTGGAAGAAGACTTACAAGGATGTATGAAACAACTTGCGAATTTAGAGGAATTGTTAAAACAATTAATAAACAAGGGGTGACAAAACAAGACATTGCATGCGCTCTTTCTGATGCCACACACACACACACAGGCACACACACACACACACACGCACAACGCGCATGTCAATTTAACATTGTATTAATATTACATATAAGTGCCAAGCTGCCTGTGTAACGCTCAAACATTTTCTTGGTTCTTTTTCAACGCTTACGATTGCTTTTGTCTCCATTCTTTACTTCCAACGAGACGGGACAGAATAGAAGGTATTCTGTCTTGTCTGTCAGCTGGACGATCCAGGGAACTTAATAGAAGATGACGAAACAATGGGAATGGAGACTAAAGATAGAATATATAATGGGTTCGAGCCCTTAAAGGCCCGAGGCACGTAGTCCTTCTTAAAGAGACCGTTTGTGCCTCCTAAAAAGCAAATGCTTTCTTACAGTGTTTTGGCCCAACATACGCCACAAACCCTCTAAGTCATACATAAAAAAATTAAGTACAGGTTCCGGCCCAATAAACTTACTGACCAATCCCTCCCTTGCTAAATACCTTTAGGTTCCCCTTATGGAGCCCCTGTGAAAAGAAATGCTCCGTTTCCAGAGCCTTCTGATACATGTCTGTCGCAGTCTTCAGTATGGGAGCCCTTCCTCCAGGTCCCCTTCGCGGAGCCTCTATAAAGAGAGATATGATGCCCTTCCGTGGCATGCCTCTCAGAGTTTCCAGTAAAGAAACCCCACCCCACTCCAGATTACCCTTACGGAGCCCCTATATGGAGAAAGAGGTTCCATTTCCAGAGGAAGAGGGACGGTTACTTCTACGTTGTCACGTCACGTGGCAGAAATAGTAGTAGTAATAATAATAATAAGAAGAAGAAGAAGAAGAATAATAATAAATACGAAAAACGTGCATACTGATCGATGTGGCAATACCAGCAGACGGGAACGTCACGCAAAAGGACGCAGAAAAGAAGCTAAAATGCAAGAGTTTATGTATGGAGATACAACGGATGTGGAATATGAAATTTCCGAGTATACCGGTAATAATCGGTGCCACCGGAACAGTAAAAAACGATTTAAAGAAAAATTTGAAAGCCATACCAAGAAACATCCAACAGATTCACTACAAAAGCAAACTATACGTGGAACATCATACGTAAGCGGAAGAGTACTGCGATCTGAAGCTTGAAGCCTGAGCGCTGGGGATCACCGTTGGTTCAAGAGAAGTAGCAGGAAGAAATGGCCTGTGACAAGAGGTTACAGTGATTATTATTATTATTATTATTATTATTATTATTATCATCATCATCATCATCATCATCATCATTATCATCCTCATTATATCAAAATCTTAAACAGGCAGTGAGTCAAGGCTCAGTTTTATAGGCTAGCAGAATATTAATTTAGAATATTGCTTATCTTGAAAACTTTCACGATTAATAATATGATCTTATAAACAAAAGTTAACAATCAGTATGTCTGTTAGTATTTGTTAGTACATGATTGATACTTTTATATGATTTATATGACTGCGAATAAAAGCTTTTTGGTTTCCTGTATTTTCCAATCTCCTTTTTGACGGACACAAACATAAATTACTGACAAACCATACGGATGCCACTACCTTCGGTTCAGAAGTTGCTTTGTATAGTTCTGTCGTGAACATGCAGCATGGCCAGTTAGTGTGCTGCCACGTTCCGGAGTCCACACTCTAGTCAAAGGCTTTAATTTGCCCACAGTGGCATGGAAACCTGGTCTTTTGTCTCAGAAGGGCAAACACCTATGGTGACTATGCAACCTACGAAATGCATGTATTTAAAAAAATGTGTAACAGTTCGTAAAGAAATCTCACGATACAGTCGCTAGCAACACATAGGCCTATCTGCACATGCCTCCCACCTTTGCTTATTCTTCCCAGAACTACCATTTCCTGAGTGGACCGGGATGGCGCAGTCGGTATAGTGACTCACTACGAGTTGGATGATCCGGGGATCGAATCCTGGTGGGGGCGAGATTTTCCTCATCTGTCCAGACCGTCCCTGGGGCCCATCCAGTCTCCTGTGCAATGAGTACGAGGTCTCTTTCCTAGGGCTAAAGCGGCTGGGGCGTCACGTTGTCTACCTACCTGCTTCCAGTGCCGAGGTTAAAGGAAGAGTAGAGCTATACCTCGACTACCCCTCTAGGCCTTCATGGCCTGTTCTAGGGTGAAATTTACCTTTTGTACCAACTCTTGAAGATAAATGCGCTACGTTGCTTCGAAACGTTGGTATATTTTAAATTACCCGCAATACGATGTAATGTCTAAGGAGACCAGGATCCTCAGGTTTCCATGCAATATATCGGCGTGCTTGCTGTCAGTTTCCAACGTTTTCTTTGCATCTTAGTATCCTGGATTCCCATTCGATTGTGTGTACTTTTCCTAAATTTCTAAATTCCGTTACTCTGCTTATTTTAGAGTCTATTCCTGTCATCTCTACTGTCGATGCCTCTCGAGTCTCAAGTTTATATCTACCCGTGTCTACTATGATTAGACCTACTACTCGTTATCAGGACTAAAACATTCCGTCAGGCTTGCATCTTTTGCATCCCTATAAATCCACAGATTAACGGCTCTGCAACACACACACAGCCTCCTGTTCAATGGGTGCTGAAGTTATTTCCCAGGGAATAAAATGGCCGGGGCGTGAATTTTACCACTCGCCTCCAGCTAGTGCAGAGGTTAAGTATGAGTGGTGCTATAACGCTGCTGCCCCTATATGCCTGCATGGAGTGGAGGACAGTTTTACCTCTGCCTGAAGAATTTTAGGCGCGTTCGCAAAATTGCGAAAAGCAACTATTAGCTTCCTCATGTCTGTCCGTCAGTCCGTCCGTCCGCATGGAACAACGATTAGATACTTTGTTACATAATTAATTCCCATACTCACCACACTTTGTTACAAAACTGAGCATGGTGAGCCATTGTTTTTTCATATACTGTAACTGACTGAGCAGTATCATCTCATCCCTGTTAAAATCTTTTTTTTTAAGCTGTACAACCCTGGATGGGTTTTGGCTTGCTCAAGTAATTCTTGCCATTTCTTTCTGTCTAAAACACTCTTTTTCCAATCCAGTACACCCATAATCTTCAAATCTTCCTGTACACTTTCCAGCCATCTCCCGTTAGGTCTTCCGTTTGGCCTGTTTAATAGCGTTGGCGTCCAGTTAGTTATCTTCCTAGTTATTCGACGTTCGTCCATTCTTTGAATATGCCCAAACTATCCAAGTATTTTCACTTTTATTTGTCGTACAACGTTTTGTTTTCTAATTATTTTATCTGATTCCTCATTACTTCTTAATCTCCATAATTCATCCGAACTTTTAACTGGGCCAAAAATTTTCCTTAGGAGCTTTCTTGCAAATCTTAGTAATTTTTGTATTATATTTTCCTTTGGTACCCAGGTTTCAGAAGCATATATAACAACAGGTCTTGTGACGGCTTTATAAAATTTTAATTATAAACTTTGCAGCCTTTGAAATTAATTTACTTTGAAAAAAGTTTTATTCACATTATAGGCTTTATTTCCTACTGCTATTCTTTCTTCAGTTTCTTCCTCAGTTGAGTTACTATTCTTACCTAAGGAACCCAGATACTTGTAAAGTGATTCGCTTGTTCTATATTCGCTTCTTCAAATGGTGGCACGTTTCTCGACGCCTGTCCTGTACAATATATATGTTTCCTTTTATTTTCATTTATCGTCAGGCCTACTCTGGTAGCTTCTCCTTTTAGTTTTGTAAGGGTATCAGTCATTGTTTATTGTGTTCTGGATATGATCAACACATCATCAGCATATGCACATGTTTGCATTACTCGAGTTTCGTCTTGGATTGAGTTTCTTAATTATAACATCTATAACTATGCTAAATAGCAAGGTAAAAAGAGGGTCACCTTGCCTTACTCCATATTTTATTTGTATTTATTCAGTCATTTCATTATTAATTTTAACCTTTGACGGCCTGGGTCATCTATTAAATCCGTCCTATCCCTCCTTACTTCAGCTTTTTTAGCACTAGTGTTTTCCGCAGACAGGTCGCTGGCGTGAAGTCCAACCCCCGTTAACCTCGGAGGACCAGGGTTTTTCTGTCGGGGTTGTGCTCCTCTAGCTCTCATGTCCGAATTAACGCGTCCGGATCCCACGTCGCGTCCTTGCATGTCTTAGCCGCCAACTGGCTGCCACATCACTATACCTACCACGTCCCTGGCATTTCTTGTGTTTTACTCGTACCCCTCCGACAACGGGATGCGCACGCACAAGGCCACATACTGCCCCTTCGGCCCCCGCCCCCACCCTGTTAAAATAAAATGTTTAATTTTAACATGCCTCCAGGCACGTTTTTTGTTGTAGAACGTGGAACGTAAGAGCTTATAAAATTCACAGTTTTTAGATGTCACTGATAATCTAGCTTTAATGCAGTGGGAGCATTTTGAATTCCCACAGCAAGGCAGCCATGTTACATGCTGCACTATTCATAGCTGTTAGATGAGCCTCAATGTAACATATAAATAACTTGTGTGTTCAAGGTGTGGCCACTGCTGAGTGACTGGGAATAATAATGTCAGCTTGCATCAGATCTCTCTGTAAACATATGGTAAAGGATTTTGAATGCAGTTTATAAGTAACAAACAATACATTCTAAGAATTATATTATGCTTTTTTCTCACAGTCTCTTCTTTACATACTGATGAATCATTGCCAATTTTGAAGTAAAGTGTACAGCATATGTAAATGTAATATATTATGTTACTTGATATTTTTGCTGAAAAAAGGCACTGAATTACAAAAATGAGACTTATACACAAAGAAACTGGTTTCAACTATATTTGACACTTGAAGTTTTTATCTGCTTATGTGACCTTCCAGCCAGCTTATGGTCTAAGAATTGTACTGGAATGTGAACCTACAGCATGTAGTTTACAACCGTTTTTTACCAGAAATGTGAGAAAGAATATCACCCTGCATCCTACGGTATTATATGGCCCATTCCCTATTTTTCCCGTTACCTTAACCCAAATTGCCTCTGATTTAAATATGCGTCTGGCAACATAGCACTTATATTTAATGAACCCTTCTGGAGAGAAATTGCTGTTGCACGTAAAAAATCTGTACAGTATAAATGTTTGGAATTTTAAGGTCAAATTTTCACGTATAACATTGCAAGTGCATATGTATTACCTGATGCGTGATACTAAGGTGTTGCTTCTATATGGTAAGTCTCAGAACAGTGAGGTAATTGAAGTGTTCAGAAATGTATAAAAGCAAATGTCATCCATGAATCTAGAGATTAAGTACAATGATTTATATGGGAGCTTATGCACAGCAATCAGACCTCATCAAGGTGATGGCTTCAGTGCAACCAGAACACATCAGGCCAGGCAGTTATGCTGAGCTGCAAGTGATTACAACTTTTTAATTCTTAAACACAGGATTAGGTGTGTTTATGTCGCTGCATATTCTAATTAGCCCATCCATTCAGATTCCAATTTACTGCTGTGCAAAGGAAGACACAATACAGCAGTATTTCCCAAACACAGGATTTTGATTCCACACTGATTCGAACTACATTTACCTGGCTGCATTTTATCTAGCAGATCAGTAAGTACTCTTTCAGGGTTCCAGTGCACTTTTGTGTAAGTGTGATGTGCGTTAGAATTTCACAGATTCTGGTTTTGGTGGGTCAGTATTTTCCATCATTTTCGGACAACTGCTATACTTGTGTAGAACATGCATGTGGTGTTAACACTTTCACACGATCATCGTATAAACCGTAATGTGATCATACGGTCTCCTTGGCAGTAACATTCTTATTTTCAGCTTGTAAATTACAGCATTGTATTATACTCTGGTAAGTAGTTAACCATCTTTTTTACCTCAGCAGCACTCCTAATAGGCCAATCCTATCCCCATGACCAATTCCTCACCTCTCACATAGCCCACCAAGTTGTCAACTTTGCTCACTTTCACCCTGAAGATGGAAGCACTATGTTCCTCCAGAGCAATGGAACCCACCTACCAGACCACCAGGGCCATGAAACAGAATGTCGTAATGTGGATTTTAATGGATAATCAAATATGAATTTATTAAGTGCCACAACTTATTGCTGTGCTCACCACATTTTAAGGTTGTCATATAACCATAACAAGAAAAGAGGATATTTCCCACTTATTGACCATAACAGAGAGAACATATCAACAAAAAAGAGGTTAAAAGAGGTCATATCAATAGTTACATTTGTATTAAATAAAAGTAAGTGAAAGTAAAAATAAATGAAATTCAGAAGGAGGTGTTCTTTGAGAATGTTTTACACAGTTCGAGTTGTTCAGAATTTCCACACTGAAGTTTTGCAAGACATTCTGAAGGTCATCTGCTGAACACATACCTTTTTTAACTTCGACAATGATAATATCACAACTCTGAATTTCTTTAAAATGTGGTAGAAATTTTGTTTTCCATTTTCAGTACCATTAAAATACATAAAGGCTCTAAGAAATAACAGATAGCTAAAAAAGTGACATTTCCACAAATTTTAAAAACCTGCTCCAATGGAAATTTTTGGGTTGAAGAAGAGGACCTATGCGGGGTAAAGGGGATGTATAGTAGCCCTATTATATTTATGGTATATTTAATGATACTGATTTAAAATATTAGGAAATTTAATATGGTAGTAATTTAGCTTCTTAATTTTGTAGTTCACAGAATCAGTTCATTTGGCTACAGTGAGGCACACTTCAGTTGTTTGCTTGTAGCTCTATTATTTAAGGCAATCTGAATCTAGTTACTGATCACAGTGTTAAGTGAGAAAGCAGTGGATCAGATCTAGCCTCCTCCTCCCTCATTATTACTACTGCTACTACATTATCTCCTTTATGCAGGGTATTCACACTTATATACCCATAACAAATCATGTTTCTAGGGTGTATACTGTTGGAGCTATGCTGCGCTTACTATTCATCGTGCATACAATGCTATGTTCAATATTAAACTCTTTGGTGCTTCTACATTAGTACTTTCTGCAGTACGTGTGCTATGCCTAATACACCTGTTTTCTGTAGTTCCTTGACTTCATGCTTTCCTGATATGCTGCTCAAGTTTACTACTACTACTACTACTACTACTACTACTACTACTACTACTACTACTACCACTACCACCACCACCACCACCACCACCCTCCTATCTTCCATTCCACTCCCATTAGCACACAGAAAATGTGACGGTCATTTGTGATGTGATGCTCTATGGTCTGATACATATGTACCAATGTTTCAGACGATCTGCTGCTTCCATTGTCAGGGTCACTGAATCCTCGATGATCAAAGCAGCAGAATTCCCTGAAAGTTTTGTACACTTCTAGAAGATGACATTGTGTCACATCTCAGACCACAGCCACTGCCATGCAAGGCTCACACCTCTCAGAAAATGTTTGGCCAGGCACAGTTCATCTGTAAACGGAAAGTGTATGTTCAAAGTAACTACTTTCCCTTTGTGTTTTTAATTAATACAATAAAGTTGAACACAATATCCCCCCCCCCCCCCCCCATGGCACAACAGCATGTATTGGGTCAGAGCCTTCTCATTATTGAGGCGTCATGATCACACTCAGACACACCACATTTGGTAGGACTGCTCTGGATGAATAATCAGTCCATTGCAGAGACCTCTACCTGACAACACACAACACTTGCATGAGACAGACATCCATGCCCCCAGGGGGGTCTAACCCACAATCTCAGCAAGCAAGCAGCTGCAGACTCGTGCCTTAGATTGCATGGCCCATGGTATCAGCAGTTAAACACAACATAGTGTAAAAAACCTAATTCAAAATTTAAATATAAAGAATTTGGCTGATTGCGCCAAACACGAGTATTTTAAATGGAATGAGCAAAGAACTAAGAATTAATGTTTCAATAGCAATATTTCTCTCTTGTTTCAGAAATTACAGCTTCCGCCTCCAGTGTGTTCAAGTAACAATTATGCTACAGAAGCAACATTTGACACTAAGGTACCTTTACTACATTGCAGGTATGCATGTGTTTTATGACCTTTGTTGTAAATGTTACATAAATGTGATGATCAGTGCTAAAATAACTTCTTAGTCCCATATTTATCCTAACTTTATACCATGTAGTTGTAACAGGTTCTGGTCCTATAATCAGGATCCTGTATTGTTTGAAACCTCTACTACTTTTCTAATTTTTTCTCTAATGTCCTGTCGGCTAAATTATCTTTCACTACAGATTCAAAATACTTATGCATAGTCCTGTACCCATTCTTGTATGGACTTCACAGATTTGTTCTGCGACAGGTGGAAATAATCGTTGGGACACTGAAGAGTTAGAACCTTGACAGAAAGAGTGAGTAAACTTTGTGTTAGACATATTATGAGCTTCCAAAGAACACAGTGATTTTTTTTTTCATTACTGTGAAGTTATGATTTGGATAGCTTGGTCACTACAGCAGTGATCACCAACATTATGCACACAGGCATCACTTGTTTTCCAACTGCCTGCAAGGACTTTTCGCTAAATATGGAAACATGACATCAGCTCCGGCCTGTGATGAGCAATACATTCCTAGCTTTGAGCAGAATTAGATTTGGTCATTCCCTTTGTGTTTATGTGATGTCACACTTATTTCCTGGAGCTTCAATGTGAAACAATAAAAAGGCTTTAGCGAGGTTGATGAAAATGTGTGCACTGAGGAACAGAGGGAAAGACTGCTAGGGGAGTGGGTGGGAATGGATTGTGCCATCCACAAGGTAGGTGATGTGCAGTTGAAGGTGAAGGTTTATATATAATCTGTTTAAACAATCTGGTTTTCAGGACACTGTAAGGAATCAAAGTAGCACAGTGATGAAATATCACACTGTGAAACAAGTTATTTTTTGGGGTCAGAGGGCACCAAAATAATAAAGTTAAAAATATCAACCAATTGTACTACAAAGAAAGCAAAAATAGGACGCTAGTGTGTTTTATTTAGGCACACAATAAGGGGTTGGTGAACATTTTTATCTCAAATCCTCCACTCTCTTTGTGAAGGTGGCTGGACAAGTACCTGTTCGTGGTGAGCTTCATTCCTCGTGCAAGTGACAACACACACTTTGTTGGCATGCCTGAGAGAGAATGTGTTTTGTATCAGTGTCATCCCAGTGTTCCATTAACATGAGTGAACCTGCTTTAAAAAAAAGTGATTTCAAAAATCAATGGAACAAGCTCTTTAGTTTTGCCAGTGTCAAAGGTAAGTGCCTGTGCACGTATATGCTGTGCCATGTTACTGTTTCAGCAACAAGAAGACAGTGTCAACAGACATTTTAAAATGAACCACAAGGATTGATCCAGAATTCTGTCACAGTCCTACTCAAAAGAAGGAAAGAATGTGTGACCTAATATGTGACCTCTTGATTTAACAATCTGCCTTTGCTAGACTTCTTTGCCAATCAAAAAGTATATCTTGGGTGATCACAAAATTACTCGTGATTGTGCAAAATGAAGCAACATTTTTAAGACAGCAAACTGATGAAAGCGATGATAATTCCTGTAGCAGAATCTTTTTTTGAAGGATCTGAGCATAAGGTAGACACAGTCTCCTTGTTAAAGGATTTGCAGTCGTCTGCTAAGACCATAAAAATAAAAATTAATTTCTCAGAATGTGAGTGGCCAGATGATGATTGTTCTGCAAACATGTGGCTTCTGGTTGCTAGTGTTTGGTAAGTAAAGTGCCTTAAACTCAATTATTGCATTGGAAGTTTATACATAGAAAAGTTATATTTTTCATAGTTATGAAACAGGCTCTGAGTGGTGGAGAAAAGATAATGCAAATTAAGCATCATTCAGATATTGGAAGCAGCTGAAGGAAAGGGAATTTTGTTATTGCTTATAGTTTCTTATATTTCTGATGGCAAGTTAAAAAAGAAACATAGGGAAATGGAAATACTGGTATGTTTTTAAGCACTGACAGGCTTTTTAAAAGCATGTGCTGTCCGTTTTTAATTGAAATATCTTCCCAATTAGTTGTCCTGAACCAAAATAGGTTGGTGACCCCTTTAGTAGAGTGATTAGACTGGGGGTTGATGGTTTTGATTCCATGAAGAGAAAGACATTTTCTCTTCATGAACACATAGACAGGTTATGGGGCCCACTAAGACTTATCCTGTGGGTACCAAGGGCCTCTTTCCCTGGAAATAACGCAGCAGTACTCTAAAGCTGACCACAGGTATTGTTTAGCACTGAAGGATAAGAAACAATGGAGGTACACCTCCACAAGAAAGTCAAGGCTCATAATGGGTTGCAGTATCAATCCTTTAAATTTTACAAATATACAAATGTCATATTTCATGTACACAATGGTATGTTGTGCTGTCAGCATTTTCTGTACACATCAGAATTAAAGAGGAAGATTGTGAATGCATTAAAATTTTTAGTGTTGGTTACATGTGTTTCATTTCATGAATATTTTGTCCATTTCAAAATATTTTAAGATGTTGGTACTTAAATTTTGAGTCACAGACTGTACAGTTAACCACAAAAACAAAATTTACGTTTCTAATATTTGCATAAATTGCAATATACTCTACAGAGTGGTTTAAAGTACCACAATGTGAGACTAATTTTTATGTGTCTGTAGGCCTTCCGCTTGCACAAACTGGAGTCTGGGCCATCAAATGTCGTGAGTGTCACGCGGGATGATGCACTGGATATGTACAACAAAATGAGTATGATCAGGAGACTGGAGACTGCTGCTGGTAATTTGTATAAAGAGAAGCTCATCCGAGGGTTTTGCCACCTGTACTCAGGCCAGGTCAGATTATCACTTAGAAAATTAATTGTAGGTCAAATTATTGTGGGTTACCTGCATTTTCACTGTGTTTGTCAAATATATTCAGTTTCCACATTTAAATGTAATATTTATTAAGCTCATAAAGCCATGCGTTAGTGCATTCTTTTTGTACACATTACTACACACAATTTGAAGAAGAGTATCCCAGTATTGTCTGTCTTTCAACTGTGTGGATACAACAGAGGGTTCCCTGTAGAATTCATGAAGCCTACAGTTGTCTTCTGACACACACACGCACACGCGCGCGCACGCACGCGCGCGCGCGCACACACACACACACACGTGTGCGTACTATCCTGCAAATCTTGTGTTGTTAATATTGCATTTGGGTATTTTCTCATGGGTTTGCATGATCATACTCTCAAACATCAGTTCACTGAAAACATCTATATTGTTTGAAACTGTGTGTTAAATTATGCCCATCATTATCTTGCTTTTGGGAAGAATTCGTTACCTACCTTTGGATTTTGCTTACATTAAATTTGTCATCTCAAGATTTTGCACAGCACAATATTTTTTACTGCTGTCTTGTAAGCGATATTCTTTACAAACTGTGAAGGATGGTGTTTATCTTTCTTTGTAACAAATTTAACAGGCTTGCCTCCAGTGGCACATTAGTTATTGCCATCAAAGCAAGAGCTGAATGTAGAATCATGCAGCTACTATTTTGCTGGTTTTACCTGCCACAAAATAATTGCCCACAAAAAGTTCTATACACGTTGAACATTATCCTATATCATTTGAGAGCCAAAATTAAATAGTGCTAATTGCACCTTCAACCTCATGATTTATGTGTCTGCCACATTGGTGCTACCAACAGGGAATTAAAAAATGGTGGATTGGTCATACTCTTCATACCAAATTACCCTGAAAGCCTGCTACACAGTTAGCATAGAGTTCACATTTAAGTTGTGTGCTCTTGGATCATATATGTTTTTACAGGAAGCATGTGCTGTTGGAATGAGAGCTGCTATGCGTCCACAGGACTCCATCATCTCAGCTTACCGAGTACATGGCTGGACATACCTGATGGGTGTGCCACCTGTGGGCGTAATAGCAGAACTCACAGGCCACCAGTCTGGCTGCGCTCGCGGTAAAGGTGGATCTATGCACATGTATACAAAGAACTTCTATGGTGGCAATGGTATTGTAGGAGCCCAGGTATGTGTGAGTACTACCATGGATGAGTGGTTAGCATTCCTGAAGCTGAGTGGAGCCATAAAAGAAACTGGTGACCTGCACAGCCAGGCAGTTAAAACATTCTTCATATAACAAAGGCTAAGCTACACTGTCCCTCTTTGTCGAGTATTTCTGCAATATTGAATTTAGAATGTGCAGGATGATTTTGCAAATAGCAGTGAACATATTGTATAGTGTTGCTTTTGGCTATGAATTCATTCATGAATCTTATAAAATAAACCAACAAATACAGTGTTTTAGGGAATCCCCTTATTTTCTGTATTATACTAAACCTCTGACATGTTTTGGCACTCAAGAAGTCACTGCAGTCAAAAAGAGAAGTGTACATAGATTTATAAATCTACATACAGTTAGCATACACACTGCAAAATTACATATGACAAAAAAATAATACAATTTAACAGTGTATAGGCATGAAAGTATGCAGATTTATGGATGTGTCTTTTATTTATGATTGTATTGGATCCTTGAAAATGGACCTTTAAGGTGAAACATGTCAGAGCTTTAATATGATCTAGACAAGTGAGGATTTTGCTAATGCAGTGTATTTGTTGGTTTATTTTATAAGGTTGCAGTGAACATGATTGAATGAAACAAATAGCCTTTATTATAAACAAAATGTCAAATTTGGTGCCTAAAAGGCTACCATTGAACATAACTCAAAACATGCTGACTCTGATTCATATTAAATATGTGAGTTCCATTTTGACATTGACCACCCACCTCAGCCTTCTGGGTGCTCCTGTTTGTAGAGCTTTCTGCACCAAATGCAGTTATGTGTCTCTGTATGTCACTCATAAGTTTCATGTCCAACCACTCAGAACGTTTTTCATCTAATGACCCTAAAAAATAACTACCATATTTACCACAATATAAGGCTTTTTTGTTAATCCATTATCTGAAAAATGGAAGGGGGGGGGGTTCACTTTATAATCAAGCATAAGGTTAAATGCCTTCTGTATAGGTATTTTCACAAAAACTGAAGACTGTGAAGAAGATTAATCTTACATGCAGTATCATCTTATAGTTGCTAAGTATGGTCTATAAATTACGCAGTTCCTTGTTTAAGTGGTGCCAAGGTAATGTAACTGATGCAGGGACTAGACAACAGGCAGGGATGCTGAGGAATTGTGCTTTGATTCGTAGCAGGAGCAAGAGATTTTTCTCTTCCTCATAACTGTCCAGACCTACTCTGGGATTCAGCAAGCATCCTATTCTGTGGGGTACTTCCCACAGGGGCAAAGGTGCTAGGTCATGAAGCTGACTGCCCACCTCCATCTCTTGCCTCAAATGTCTCCATGGCATGCAAGGTGACCTCTGCTTCTACATATTCTGCCTTGTTTACTTTCCTGTATACAGTCATCCATTTTTCTGCTTAATATATTATCAGTTGCATTCTGAATGAACACAGTTTTCCCTTAGAGATGAAGGCAGTTTGTTATTATAAGACATGGTAGCTACCTCTGATTTCAGACTTCCGCCGCATTGTCGATGAGATCTGCACTCTTCTGAGATATTACGCAGCACCAAATGGTAATCCTTTACCGACGTTTCGGCACAACCTGTCGGTGCCATCATTAAGAATCAAGAAGTCCAAGAAGACCCTTGAAGCTGGGACTGATAGATTGTCCCAAAAACTCAGTAAAGGATTACCACTCAACATGTGTAATATCCCAGAAGAGGACAGATTTCATGGTAGCTACCTACTGAACTATACAATGTTTTAACCCAGAAGATTTATATTGATGAACCTTCAGCAGTATGATAGTGTCACAGCTTGTTTAACCATGCTGTTCAAAAGAAAGTGCAGGTGTATTGTTGTTACACCTCGGACCATGGACAGTTTCAAATGTAAAATTCTTACGAAAAATTAGTGTGTGCAGTTACTTTGCACGGCTAACAGTCACTTAGTCCAAAAAAATTTTCTGACTTCTGTGGAACCAAAGAGCTTACCCTATTTACTCGAATATAAGACAATGTTTCTTTCCTAAATTGGTGCTTAAATATGTGAGGTCATCTTAAATTCGCGTATGAAGTGCCAGACCATGGCAAGCCAAACCAAGGCCTGCATTGCCAAATTGTCATGTGTTGATGAAAGAGAGAACAGAGCATGCCTAAAGTTGTTTAAATGTATTTAAATGAAAATAAAAAATTTATGAAGTATTTATAATGTCAAACTAGAAAAGTATAAACTGTATGGTATTGTAGTGCCACAAAGTCAAGGGTACGTGTTACCACCCCTGCCTGCACTGCATTTGAGTAACAAGTACACTGGTAGCGAGAAGCGGCGGTCACCATGGATCAGAGTAGCCAGGCAAGCAAGCGAGAAAGGTCTGGTGGGGGGGTTTGGAGACTGTTCAGCTTTACCATGAAGCTTCGTATTGCAAAGCACTACGTTATGAATAATCGTTAGTCTGGAATAAATGTGTCACAACTAAGAAAAAGGCAATTTATGAGTTCTGCACAGCAGTAGACTGCCAAAAGTTACTTGTTTTAACAGGAAAAGTATGATGACTAATATTGCACTCTTAGCTGTGAGGAAGCATTAGTGTCACTTATCTTCAGAATGGAATATTTTTTATTGGCAACGTTTTATTTTTGGGCAGTTCTCTTAGATTTGAATAAATACATTTTCCCTTGGCAGAGGTGTTTTTTGGGGGTGTCATCTTAGATTTGAGTAATCTTATATTCGAGTGAATACGATATTTATTTCCACATTTACAAGATTCTGCCACTGGACCATATACTGAGCTAGCTGAATCCAGTCCGCACAGCATACCTTAACCCCTTGAAGACTCCTTGAAATGGCACCATGCTTGCCCATGCAGATACATTTAAATGGTACCATTTGCCTGTTGTTGCACTGTTGTGCATGTGCTTAGTTTATATGAATAAGTAAGATGCATTCTGTGGTCAAAGAAGACCATAAAAGATGACAAGACAAAATACCGGCACAGTCTGCTTGGACAGATCAGTTGACCACATCTCAGAAATGATGTCAGTTGCCAGTGGATTAATCTCTATTTTAATATTCTGCTTGTATCAACATCTGTATTACCTAAGTGACCCTTTCCTTCTGGCTTCTTCGCTAAATATTAATTCATTTAATTTTGTACAAAGAAACAAATCAATGTGGTTTTCCATGCAAAATGGATTTGGCTGCCATTACAAGAATTTGTATTGCTGATTGCAATCGTAATTTTTAATTCAGATTCAAGAAATTACAGTAAGGTATATTATGTAAAAGGTACAGTGTTGGAATTGTGGCTTACTATAAATCTTGGATTTGTTGTAGACTTTATGGTACCATTCTTTATTAAACTCTGGCGCTATATGGAATTCATTGTTAGCATAATGCCCAGAAACTTAAACCCCTGGCAGCAGATCATGGTAACAATTGAAATGGAGGCTGGGTGGTCCCTACACCTGCTGTGGATGCCAGGGCCAAGAGACAATTGCTGCTCTTGCTGGCAGTCTTAACTCATATTTTCTGGTTGTCCAGCCTACAGCTTACCCATTACACTGATAGAACTAAATCTATTTTAGGTACAGTGTGCTGTTATACGTGGTTTGTACAAGATCTGAAGATGCGCAAAAGTAACTGTTATACTAATATTCTGCAGGTTCCTCTGGGAGTGGGCGTAGCATTTGCAGCCAAGTACTCTGGAACTGATGGTGTGTGCTTTGCACTTTATGGTGATGGAGCAGCCAACCAGGGTCAGATATTTGAAGTATACAATATTGCAAAGCTGTGGGAACTCCCGTGTATCTTTGTATGTGAAAATAATGGTTACGGAATGGGCACCAGTGCAGAGAGAGCATCAGCTAACACTGCATTCTACACAAGAGGGGACTATATTCCTGGTATATGGGTAATGTTCTCAAATAAACTGTGTTGTTCGCTGTAGGTTATCTCATAAAATGTCCTACTGCATAATTTCACAGTGTTGTGAAGCTTGCATAGTGACATAAGTAAATAAAATCCTCTCAGCCTGACAGTCATATCAAGTTGTTCATTGCTGATTTGAAGAAACTGACATGGATGTCAGCCTGAGAGGATTCTTTTGGGTAGTTTCATAACATTTACACATAAAATTCTTTGATCAAAAACTTGTGTTTGTGAATTATGTAAGGATGTATGATAGTATTCATGTATGAAACATCATCTACTTGACCAATCTGTAGAAGTGAAACATTCTGTTTGAAAAATCAGTCAGTTCCATTGTGGGGTCAATTAATGACAGGAGATGTTTCAATTCTTCCTTAATTTTTTATCATTTTGTAATATGGGTAATACAGTCTTTTGGCTTGTTAACACTAGTTTAATAGATAGACACCTGTGTTTTGGATGAACCTGCTGTTTCTCCGTAAGGATAGAAGATTAGCATGAAGATGCAGGCAGCTTATTCTGCCAAAACATTTATAGCTGTCTATCAGACTGGGTGACATCACATCCCAGAAGACAGTAATCATAATGCTAGTGACCATGAGAACCTTGAATCTCATTCTGTAACATGTTTTCATGAAACACTGCACAAGAACTAGTCCATGAAGTAAAATTTTACTTGTGAAATCCTAAGTCTACATGTCTATTTAACACTCTAAAGTGTCTTTACATCACATTTGCATGATTGCATGAAGTTCAGAGAACAGAGTTTGCCAAACCATGCTGAATACAGTGTCTTCCCTCTCACTTCTCACTGTGTTGGTTTTAATTCTGCTTGATAACACATTCAGACTTCTCATGATAATTTTTTAATTGATTTATGTATAGGTAACTGACATATGAAATATATAAGTTTATTTATTTATTCCTTAATGTTGTGTATTATGCAATGAAATATTGTTCTCATACACTTTTGTAACACTTCCATTTGTTGAATATCCAAATTACGGATTTTGGTACTTACAAATGAATGTGTTCACTTTGTATATACCTAATGATACTGGATGGGGCTACTGACCAAGTGCAGTATTTAAATTTGCTTCTGTGTAGTCCAGCCCATTACCTGTCACCCAGTGTTTGTCTGCCCAAAACACTCTGAATCAGTGTCTATTATTCATGCCAAAGTAATGGTCACAGACACATTTCTAAAGAATATGTGTGATGGTATATTACAGTTAATTTTCTTGGGTTTGTGGATTTTACCCACTGTCTACTGATTCAGATTACCCCAATCTATCATACCCAGCTGAGTAATTCCCACTTTTACCTTAGGACTGAAACTAGTATGGTTTTAAAAACATTGTGTTCAGTTTTAAGATAATGGAGAAAGTCCAAAAACTCAGAAATACTAATTCCAACACTTTACATACTCATGTCTGAAAAAGGGTGTGTGTTACGGCAGCATTTGGTGAGATTATGCTAGAAAAATTTCTTTAAAATTCAGAATTGGGGGTTGAAAGTTCATGAGCAAGTCTCATATGCAAGTATTTTCAGCATTTGTTGGCACAATTTCATAAGCCCTGTTTCGTTCAGGTCTTGCTAAACACATTACTTTTCCAGGAAATTAATTCAAGTTTAAATTATTACTGTGTTACTCATTTCCTCTTGCTGTAAGAATAAATCTTTTGTCCAAGTGAGGTGTGAATATATTGGAGAGGCAGTTGCAGAGACCCAGAAGGAGAGATAATCCAGCTGGGGGGTTGAGCAGTGTCCAAACTCCTCACTGCAGACAATCAGCATGTTAAGAAGTGTTACATAGGACACTGTTTGGGTAATCAAATAAGTAAGATGAGATGGGTGAAGAATGTAGCACACATCAGAGAGATTGGAAATGCATACACAATTGTGGCCAGGAAATCTGGAGGGAAGGGTGTTTTTGAAGACCTGGGAACAGGTGGGAGGATTCTAAAGGAGATCTTACAGGAGCAGAGTGTGACAGAATGGACTGAATTCAGTTTAGTACAGGGACCAGTGGTGAGTTCCTATGAATATTGAACCTTGTAGTTAATTACATAGAGGAAGGGGAATTTGTTGAGTAGCTCAGTGACTTAGTTTTCCACAAAGAATTTTCTTTTGTGTATGTGGTTGATAAATCTCTGCTCTGGCATCATATTTGTGTTATTCTACAAGATTAAACATCCATGTTAGACATGCTGCCTTTAAGGTAAATTTTGAGTGTGCTGAGAGTTAAAAAAGTCAGTGTTTTTATAGCTGTAATATTTTTGTACCTCACACAGAAAAAGCTTATCATTACATGATAATGAGGCTCTCATGATAACGAATACTAATGCGAATTGTAGTGTTCTGAGATATGACGTATTGTAATTAAGCACATAGGCAACATTTTGTACAAACAAGAAGATGGAGGCAGCAGGTTCCCCAAAACTGTAACACCTGCTTTTCAGGCTGTATGGTGGCACATCACACCTGCTTGTGATTAGTTAACTTGCCTCTGTTTACTGTTTGATTTCAGGTAGATGGCATGGATGTATTAGCTGTCCGAGAGTCTGCACAGTTTGCAGTCAATCACTGCATTAGTGGTAAGGGTCCCATAGTCCTGGAGACTATGACCTACCGTTATAGCGGACATTCAATGTCTGATCCTGGCACAAGCTACAGGACCAGAGAGGAAGTTCAGGATGTCAGGCAAACACGGGATCCCATTACATCATTCAAGGAGAAGATTGTTACAGCTGGACTTGTGACAGCTGATGAACTGAAGGTAACTGATCTGGAGGGAACAGATATGTGAGAATTTGTAGTGTTCTGATGTCCTGTAAGTTGTTTCACGCCGTAGGGAGCTTCATAAGTTGTACTGTTCACTAGGTATTAGTAGGATGATCAAATGAAGGAGAGAATGGGTTAGGCATGTAGCATGCACAGGGATGCCAAAAGATGCCTAGGTCTACAAAGGTTTTACTGGAAAATGTGAAGGAAAGAGACAAGTATGAAGACCTAGGCTTAGATACAAGATAATATTAAAACATATCTTCAAGAGAAAGGTGTGGACTGGACTCATACAGCTGATGAGAGGCAACAGTTGTGTGGTCTTGTGAACATGATGATGAACCTTGGGTTCCAGCAGAGGCAGAGAGTTTGACAAGTGGAATTTCTGTGAGCTATTCCATGGGATACATTATAACAGTGAAAAATTTGGAGTAACCTGCTTACCCAGACATAAGATTCCTGCCCTGCGCTCCCTCCCCCCCATGGCACAACAGCCCCCAATAGGCCAGGGCCTCCTCATTATCAAGGCTTCATGATCACAGACACGCCACACTCGGTAAGATACCTCTGGACAAGTGATCAAACCAACATAGTGACCTTTACCTGACAACACACAACACTCACAAGAGAGAGGCATCCATGCCCCCAGTGGGATTTGTACCCGCAATCCCAGCAAGTGAGCCGCTGCAGACCCATGCCCTAGACCACGTGACCACTGGGATCAGCCCAACCAGAAGATTAGTCTGCACATAAGTCAACTTCACTTCACAGTCTTCAATTTTCAGGAAAATACCTAAATTGACATTAGCCTGCCTCTTTTGTCACTTAGTGTTGGCATCCGTAGTATTCTGGAATTGAATGATAAATCATAAGATTTAATATATTAGACTACGATTATAGTAAAACATTTATAAGCTTTCACTACAATCGCAGAGATAGGATCATAATTGCAGTGCATTGGTTTTGGTATTTTAGGTGCCCAGTACCTTTCATTTCAACACAATCATGCATGACTTTTACAGAATACTGTAACATTAACGACTTCTCACTGGAATAGTCTTACGTGAAGTGAGCTGTTGGGATATGAATAATGAGATCACTATGAGATAATCTGTGTAGCTGTCATACCAGCAGTACAATTTTTGTTACTCACCTACCTGCAGCTGATAGAAAAACACTCACCCTATTCACAGAATGTGTTAAATTTGTTCACAATTATAACATTACCACCCCCTTCTTTTGGCTATGAACTGGGAAAAAATTCTTATCTT
Organism: Coptotermes formosanus; assembly: GCA_013340265.1. Taxonomy (NCBI): domain Eukaryota; kingdom Metazoa; phylum Arthropoda; class Insecta; order Blattodea; family Rhinotermitidae; genus Coptotermes; species Coptotermes formosanus. The sequence goes on from BLKM01012015.1 coordinate 983,650, forward strand.
ATATTCAGGCAAATAAAGTATTTTGAAGCTAAGTACATGTGATTGTATAAATAGTTATATTGCCTTCAATACCCAGGTTCCAATGGGTGTGTGTTTTATTGTGCATGCGAGGAATAATTAAATGAGTCTGTGTGAACACTTATTCTCATTTCTGCCAAACATTATAACATTACCACTTCTGCATTATATTCAGCAGCAGAAATAAGTACAATTTTACTATTTGTACTCATGCCCTAGAATTTGTCACAACAGTCCGTCACGCACACATAATGAATTAATGACACTATAAATCAACTTCCCGAAAAAGGACAGTAGGCTAAAACAGGGAGAAAGTAACCCCTTTCATACCTGCCTTCTTCAAAGAGTGACACACTATCCGGACTGGATATTTTTAACAGGTGCATTAGATGAAGCCTGTCATTATCCTTCAATAAAATAATTTTTGTAATGTCAAGACAGTGAACAGACTTAATTTGTTTACGATAATTGTCTATATTTAAATGACTGTAATTATGCATATAATACAGAACGTGAATCATGCTCAGTGGGTTGCCACAGCATGGCGTGTACTAAGGTTTATGATGGAGGGGACAGCTTGCAGATATGCAGAGTAGCTGCAAATATATTTAATAAGCAGTCAGATATATGAGGGGTGATCCTGTAGTTTTGAGGTTTGATGAGGCTGAAAGTACTCCTCACCATAAAAAGATGAAAAAAGACATGTTACAAAATATTACACATATTCTTGGACTTAGCAGGCTATTTTGAGGATGGTAATGAACACTTTGGTCCTACAAAAAGCAAGAACTTTCTTGAACAGCTGGTTAACTGTTAGCTCATCAGTAGTATTATCATTGCTGTGTGAATGGTTAGTAATGCAAAATGAAATGTTCTCTTTACAGAAACTGGACAATGAAATCCGAGTAACAATAGATGAGGCTGTGAAGAAGGCAAAGGTAGATAATGAGATTGGTTTGAATGAACTCACTTGTGACATCTACTCTGCTCCTCTGGAACCCACTATTAGAGGCATCACACCGTGGAACAACCTGGAACATAAACGACTTGGCCCAGCTATAAATCTGCATTAGATGGAGTTGCATAGTAGGTAATATCTGTTACATGCTGCTGCACTCCTAGTAGAGCTATATGGAGCAGCATACTGACCTACATTATGACATACAAATCATACTGCTTACTGTTCATACAAAAGATACAATTTTGCTTCTTTAGCCTTTCTAATGTATTCTTAATGTCTTTCTATATTTTTTCACCAGACAAAGTTCATGAAACAGTACCAATATAATAATGCCTGAACACTCTCAAAGTACACGGCGTATTTCAAAATATATATATAACAAAAAACAATTAAAAAATAAAAACATATTCTTGAGGACTTCCGTGTCTGCAGCAAGTTTATTTAACACCTGCCGGTCATTTCTTGTATGCGTGTCTTTGAATTGTGACACAAGAACGGCGTAGTATACTGTGTGAAGGAGTTTCTCCCCACTCTGTTGGTAGTCAATATTTTGCCTGGTAATACATACGTAAATAAAGAAAATCAGCTAACTAAAGAAACTTTATCAGTGCTTTTACTGTTGATGACAATGTATCGTATCCCCATCTGTGGTACTTTTATTTCGCATTCAATGTTTTTAATAATCACAACCAAAATATTGTCATCGATGAAGTTTCTCCAGCACTCCATAGGATGTGACTTGTCACCTCTTTTATGTAGTAAGTGGGATACTGTACTGTGAATGCTGATTTTGACGTTTCCTTCTATGTTAATCAGCTTTGTTATTTAATCCCTTTCAAGCACTACCACCCCCTTCCCAAAGACAGATAATAGAGATTTTAACCACGTTCATCTTCACTTGGGTTTATTTTCTGCTTTTTGTCTCTATTTTTCTCCTGCCCTCAGTGCAACCTTCCTCATCTTCATATCCATACTTTTCCCACCTGTTAGTGTCCACGGTTCGATCACTAATTTCTGTCTCGTCTCACAATCCACTTTATTCGTGCAGTTGCAGGGTATGCACAGGTTGTTATGTAGTCTGTAAAGCGTATATGTGTAGTGTGATAATTTATAAGGCATTGTGTAGAATAAACTTAAGACAAAACTTGGGGCCTCAACAAAATTTTCTACCTGATGCATCAGTTTTCCTAAAATTTTACATGCATATTGTTTGTAACAAAGTAAAGCTGTGTGCAAAATTTTGGTCCATTTGCACAACCAACCCTAGAGGAGTGATTTTTTCTTCCCCCACCCCACTTTCTAATACACACTGCACAAGTACATTAACGCTTCAGTTTAGATTTGAAATTCTAATTTCACTTGTAAGGACAGGGTATTTTTCTGTGTGTTAGTTTTTAAAAATGCTGTATTTTTTTCTTTTATATGTTTTTAATGCATAGTATTTTCTGTTGCTCTGAAATATTACAAAACAAATGTAAATGTAAATTTTAAATTATAATGTAAAGCAAATCATGCACAGGATTTTTAGCCCTGTATTTCTCTATACAGAGTACAAATCCAATCAAATTTGTTACAATTTACTATATAGAACAAAGACATGAAGAAGAAAAACTTAATGTTGTGTAAAAGTGTGTTCAGTGTTTAATTATGCACTGTGAGAACTACAGGTGACAAAACAAGCAAGTCCAGTGTCTCCTTGTGCAGAACTTCTTGCAAAACAAAGTCCCTGTCCTTAATCAGTGCCACAACATAAAGGTGTATGGGAGAGTGGAGGTACAGCATAACTCATTCTGAACCTTGATATTAAACAAAGTGACTGGTTAGTGCCTGCTATACTGCTGGTAGGGAAAGAGCTTCTGGTACCCAATGCAAAGAGGCTGACACTTTGAACAGAAAACTCTCCATACCTCTGATGGGAATCAAACCACTATTCTTCAGTCATCCAGCCCATAACCTAATCACAGGAAGCTTGTGTAATATCAAAATAGATACTCTTTAAGTTTCTCTCTTCTGCAGTGAAAGAAGTTCCCTCACAGTGATCCATTAGTCCAGACTGAGATCCTGGATGACTCATGAATCAACGACATAAGTGTTATTACAGTATTACAGAACCGTGTCATGTACATTGCTGAGGTCATTAGTACAGTACATACTGAAAGAAGAGGCTATTATAGGTGTAGAGCAGCCCGGACACCCTCTCTGTCTACCAATGGTAATCCATGACGAAGAGAACACCACATAGGGTGAGTGGCAAACAGTGAATTATATAGTTACTGTTCGCAAATACTTTATTTGGTAATTCTGTGTTTGAAGAGATTTTATTAACCTTATAACAAAACACACAGCTGCCCCTGAGACTTCATTAACTCCTCCAAAAATCAGTGGCTTTGTTTCAAATTCTCTATTTAAGCGGATCAAATTTTAATCTTTAACTGAACTAGAACTACCATCCTTAGGTAGGTATTTCACTTAATCACACTTTATCAAGCAGTCTCTTTTCAAATACAGGGTGATTCATGACTTGTGGACATTACTGCAGGAGGTGATTTCCTAGGTCTTTGTGATCAAAAAGTTCATATAAACATGTGTCTGATTTTGGACGGTTACGGAGTTACAACTGCTTGAAACTTAGAATAGAGGGTAACGATTACTGACAATAAACAGAACACAATAATAAACCAGCATAATACGTGACACATTTAAAGTATAAATGTAATGTTAACTTCATGAAATTACTTTTAATTTGCATTGATCTGTGCATAAAGCTGGTTTTCAAAAATGCCACCGCCAGCCACAACACAGGCTGCCGCTCGATTGTGAACTGTGCGAGTTGCTCGTTGCAGCTTCAGCCGACTGTTTTTGATGCGGTCTGCCGCATCCAAAATGTGACCAAGCAATGCATCTCGCGTTCCCACCTTCACACTGTAAACCAGTTCTTTCATCCATCCCCATACACAATAATCCAGTGGGCTTAAGTCTGGAGACCTGGCCGGCCAATTGTGGGGACTGCCACGTCCGATCCATCGCCCAGGGAAATGGTAGTTCAGGAAATTTCTAACTTCATGTGAAAAATGAGGAGGAGCTCCGTCATGTTGGAAGTATGTAACACCTCGTTTATTCAAAGGCACATCCTCCTAAAGTCAGGGCAATTCCTCCTGCAGAAATCGGAGGTACGCCTCTCCTGTAAGACAACCTTCCAAGATTAAAGGACCAGTCACCTGATCATCCAGAACTGCACACCACACATTGACACTAAAACGTAGTTGAAAGTTGCTCTCCACAGTGGCATGGGGATTCTCATCTGCCCACACATAAGAGTCATGTGTATTATTGACACTGTCATGATTGAACTGCGCTTCGTCAGTAAACAGGATGTAACTATGCAACTGGTCACTGCCATTGAGCCACTTGCAAAATTTCAGCCTCTGAGCAAAATTGCCAGGTCCGAGATGTTGCACTCACTGCACATGGTATGGATACATGCCCTCTGCATGCAGTGTTCTCCACACTCTCATTTGGTGAACATGAAGATGTCATGCAGTTCCTTGTGTACTCGCACGTGGACTGCTCTGTACCATCTGAACAATGCCTTCTTCTTCATCAACGCCTTAATGAACATCACAAATACCCACCCACCCCACCTTCCCCACATTCCTTAAATACCTTCCAAGTGTCAAGATATGGGAACTGGACTGTAGCTGGGTGGGTGAGTCAGGTGGCAAAAATAATGCCTGCAACACAAACAATAAGACACCAAGTTGAGTACATCACCTGCCAGCTGGTTCCGTAAGACGCAGTTCACATGAGGGCGTGTACGGGAATTAAAAATTGCCCATAACTCTGTAACCGTCCAAAATCGGACACATGTTTATATGAACTTTTTTGGTCACAAAGACCTAGGAAATCACCTCCTGCAGTAATGTCCACAAGTCATGAATCACCCTGTATAGATATTACTTAGTTGCATTATTGCTGTAAATTTATATTGACATCAACCAGAACCAGTTTCTGATCAGTGCGATTGTTTCTCAACGAAATACAGGCATACAAGAGGCTTGACAACTGAAATGTCATTAATAAATCATGGAACTGTTTAACATAATTGGTGAAAATTTTAACAATGGACATAAATGTGTCAGCAGATTTGAATAAAATGCTTCATTGTGCGCTAATGTGATTTTGTATTGTGAACATGCTCTCTTATTTGGAAGTAAGAACACAGTTGTTTGAAAAGAAAGTGCTAAAATTAAACCTAAAGAGGAAGAAATAAGTGGACATTTTAGGATCATTTTAGAGTCTCCAATGGTATAACAAGTAGATGGTTTTTGTCATGGCAAGAATTCAAATTATGGTCTTCTGAGTTACAAGACCATGTAGTTTCTATAGGCCATTAATCACCGCTTCAATACTGCGTCAACTGAAAATCATATGAGGAAATATAATTAACAACACATACCTCCCTTCTTGTGGCATAGGTATAGTATCTTCTGTGCATTCCATTGGATAATCTTTGAAATTAGCATTTGATCCATGAAAATTACTGACCTTCCAAACCGTGAAGTACATTGGCAGCCTTGATTATGTGTTTCTCGACAGGGGGTTGATAGTTTTTGTGCATGTTATTTGTTGTAAATTAATGTGGTCTAGTAAGATACTCTTGTTGTATTGAGTGTTAAATTCTCTCCGTGATTAGTACACAGGTCCGTATAACAAAGGAAGTAACTGTCTCCCACATTCTTGATTTCAAATAAGGAGCTAATGCATAGGAATGAGTGCTGTTTTATTACAGTTTAAAATTATGTGTAATGGGTGGCTGTTATAATGAGAAATCACTTCGATAAAGTAAAATGACCGAACTTAGTTTTATGATGCTCTTGGCTTGTTTTACTCGATAGATTAAAAATGTACTGCCTGTTGAGTCTGGCTGAAAGCTTTCCAGCATGTGGCCCGTCTGTTGCATTATGGTGAGACGAGAAAGTTGTGCCTAAGTTCACTGGTTCTAAACGTGTTTCACAGTGTCCTGAATTTTAACCAATAAGCCAGAAGTATCACTGATTCTTTACGCAGTAAAAGGCAAAAATAAAACCATGATAACTTATATTGTGTTTTGTTTTCTTATACATCATGCAGAACAAAACAGAGCACTTATGTGTTTCACACTTATTGTAAGTTTGATTTATTATTCAGAAAATGAAATTTATATCACAAACAGAATTTCTTTGGGGGAATTTTATTTTATGAAGTTTGACGTGATTTTGCTTGGCTAACTTAAACATATAAGATGTTACAGCTAATGCACATCTCAAACCATAACTAAGATACAGTTTTTTCCTTGCCTTCAATTGACCATTGACCAACGTAGCAAAGTTGGCCTGACACTCATACATTCTGAGTGTCTCTTTTAACAATGTTCCTGAGCACAGTAGCTTTATCAGATAGCCTGCATCTGCTGGGACATCACAAGACAGCTACCATGCTCTGGGACATGATAAAAGTAAGTAGCAACAAATCCAGTTAGAAGCTTGACAGCTCTCTTAGATAGAACCAGTTACTTAGAACCAGCTCTTTACCAAAATGAGGATCAGAATCCTGAAAATGTCCCTTCAATGTGTCATCTTCTGGCAGAACAAGGGACTGGGTGATCAGATCCAGGTATTTCAAGGCACAGTAGTGTACTCACCTTCAAGGTTGAAGTGTGTTCTTTTTGCATTTCAGCCCTTGTAGATGAGGACACTGTGTTGCCTTGAAACACGGAGATTCAATTACCAAGTGACACAGTGCCAGATCTACATGAGGCTCTTTTAATATCTGTCATTACTCCAGTGCTCTTACTTGGACTGAAAGTAATCCCTTGCTGTCTGTTGGATTCACCCACAAGATAACTTCATGCACAGTATGATGAGAATGGAAATGGCAAAGTAAACTAATTCTGAAGTATCTGTGTCATGACTGATGTAAGTGTATTTATGGCAAAGTATACTGAACTTAGTGTAAGGATTGTAGCCGTCTACTGCGGGGTATGTCCCAGTCGGCAGCACGAGACACTGCTCCCAAGGAATATGACGTGTGGCAATCCGACGCACGCGGGCGGCAACCCTTTATTTTTATGTCAATTTAACTGACACATATTTCACGTAAATTACACTCCTTTATTGTGTGACTATCCTTCTATTACAACTACAATGGTTCTGATTGACTATGACATACCACACGGCACAGCACTCTGGAAATCCCTCGCCCCAACCTGAAACGCGTGATCAAACGTTCTTTCGACCATCCACCCTCGGGTGAAGGAAAAGACTCGCGTACCCTCGCGCCCTGGATTCTCCTGCTCTCCAAACAAAAGTTCCTAATAATTTCGAAATTTTCTTATTGGCTGCTCCACCGACACTGCGGCTCCCATTGGCCCCTGTACGTAACAAGTCTCCTCTTTGATAGGATGACAAAGTTACTAATTACTGCAGTCCGTGGGCTTGGTCGTGAAGACCTCTGGACTTCTTAGTTACGACCTAGCAAAGGCGTGGTAGCGTCACCCGCTTTGCTGGACGAATTATTGCTGTACTCAGCTGTCAAGTTTAAAATTTTTGGGTCAAGCTTTCCAGATCTGTTGTTAGTTCTGACAGCTGACAAATGACTTCCTGGTCTTTGCCCAGTACAGCTATCCCCTGCATACACAGCCTCCCTTAACTAACTTCCAGTAGCCAAACGTTACAATTTTGCCCCTCATTTAAAACAACATGCTCTTTCCCTAATAAATTTACACAGTCAGTGTACTTATTGTCATCTAATAACACCTGCCTGAATTCGAACACAAACCAACGGTTACAGGATAGTGCAGTATATTTAGTTATCAAACTTTCAGTGGAAACATTTGCAAGTTCCATCCTCTACCTGTGGGTTCTATAAATAGCCCTTTCACTGGGACACTCTCTTACATGATGGCTGTTGAGGAATACTCCACAATTTCAGTGAATTTGCTTGCCATGAACTTCACCAGTTTGTGGAAAAAGAGCTTCATAAATAGCTGTGCTATTACATAAATATAACACTTCATTTTAACATTAATGCTGCAGTACTGACTTATGCACTGACAGTTTGTGTGTTGAAAAGGAGGAAGAAGGACCACCCCAGGAACCACTACTGGAGTGCAAACTAAAATTGTACCATGGTGCTGTAAAAATTTACAGAGCTTCAGGAATTTTCACTAATTCAGAATATGTCCAAACTATTTGATACAACTGGCAGAATACTGCCTGGAAATCAAGCTTCTTGGTCAACTACTTTATTGCACTACTGGAGATAATGAAGAATGTATGTAATGTGGTTAAAAACGGTGTCAATGATTTACACAAGAGGTAATATATTGGATACATTGATATAAAACAGCTTTAGTTTAATTTCAAGGGCCTTTATAGAACAACCTGTGTGCCATTCATCATTCGGGGGCGCAAAGTGCGGCAATACCATATATACCATTTTCAGAAATGGAACATATATAATAGTAGCACTTTGCGCAAACATTCATCGCTGCTTTCGCAATTAACACTTAGAGTATAGAGAAAGAAAAGTATGAGAAGCAGGCATCTTTACGTTTTTATTTTTTGCAGTTTCCTGTTGAAAACACTTACTTCTTTATTCACACAAGATGAGTTTACCAGATCGAATCTTTGAGGGACATTCATAACTATTACACTGGTATGTCCACTGTTGGTGATAAACTGAGAAATATGAGTTATTCCTTCCAATGTCCATGGTTCCTCCACATATTATCACAACATCATTCTTAGTTAAAGTTTCAATCTCTGATTTCATTGAGGATGTAATAGTGGATAAGTGAGTATTAGGTTTAACATAACCTGTTGTATGGAAGGAAGGTTCCAAGAGATTTGACAATCTTTCAGCAATGCCTCTTGCATCATTATCTCCTAATATTATAATTTTATGCTTATTACAAGTTTTACATTAGTAATATTAGTAAAATGAAATATTAATAAAACCTTATGTTTGTCAGTATATTGTATGAAATTTATTAGGTGGTAAAAAAAGTCTTCTGCCAATCTAAATGGATTTTCACGCAGAGGTGTTCTTCTAATGACATGTTGCTTACGAGGAATTGTTAATTCTCGCAGTTGGTTTTTCCCCACTAACCTTAAATATATAAGGTGCTCGACGGTTATATGTTTGTAGGACGGTTGGTGGCAACGCGGTGGGTGCCAGACCACGCTTAGTAGTGGTTGATATTTCACCTCTGCGGTGTACGCATCAGATTCCTTCCACCCACTCTCCCTCGGCTCTGGAGTGGTCCTGAAGTAACAAACTAGCAGCGCCAGTGTTGTGGTTTATGTGACGTACGCTCACTGCCACAGACTATCACACTGACAACTACGTGGTGCGGCTGGTTTCACTGGTACTGACGGCTCCCCTGGGTTGTCATGCGACTGCGTACTCTTTAGGCTCCCGGCTGCGACTCGGGTTGATGTTTGGGTTAGGTGGTGCGAGCTCAAGTCAACTGACGCACATTTTTAACACTTAGAACAAGAACAACGATTATGTAAAGATATGATGTTGCTCTCAGCAATGTATACGTACTTAGATCCTCACATACAATATCCGACAATTTTGTCCGTTTATGACGAAACTAATGAGCGATGATCTGTGTAATGAGCAGCTTTGCACGTCTTTTACGCACGCGCCGAATGGAGAAAGCCACGGATCATATGTAAACGGCGGTCTGGTATTCGTTGGAATGCTGCTCGCTGAAGTTACTTTTGTACGATTGGGATGCTAACCCGATGCTTGGTGTTATGTTAGTAGTTCAGTCGTAAATATTTCTGTTAGTCAAATAACAGTGTTTCAAGTTATGGTGACTGCGTAACAGTATAGAGCTTCTCGTGTTTGTGGTGTATAATTACACAGTGAAGGGTCACGTGTAGTTCAAGTGTATATGATAGAAATATTTTGTACCATTTACAAATGATGCAAATGGACAGCTTCAGTAATTGGAAGTCATTTCTAAAAATCATATGACCTAACCTAATTGTATGGTGTTTGTCAATGATATTGTTTTGCTCGATAATTATAAACACATCGCCTCGTTTTTGTGGCTGATAGCTGTCTGAGGCAAGGTCCTTGTGGTTTGTCACAGCTAAGTCACATTTCAAGACCCAACTAAGATACACTGTGTTCCTGGCTTTGGCTTTACCATTGACCAGTGTGGAAATCTGGCCTGGCAGGGATACATCCCAAGTGTGTTTGATCATTTCTCTGAGCATGGTGGTTCTATTGCATAGAAAGCATGCATCCACTGGGACGTCCTGTGAGAGCTGCCATGCTGAGAAACAATAAATGAGACACTCAGCAGCAGTAAGTGCAGTTACAAGCTTCAGAGCTTTTTAAGGGAGAACCAGTGCTTGGAATCAGCTTGTTACCAAAATGCTGTGGGTCATAGTCCTGAAAATGTTCTTCCAGTGTGTTTGCTGTCTTACTGCAGACCAAGGGATTCTGCTTTTGTCTATATTATTATCTTAAGATTACCCCCCCCCCCCCCCCAATAGATGTTCTTACATGGCATGTGTTCATATCTTGCCACTGTGCACGTGGAGAGTATCAGGTTACAGATTTTGTTATCAACAGTAAATGTGTTATATGACAAAGTGAACATATCCGTTTGGTTGCCTCAATCAGAGTTGGCGTTTTCAATCAGGTGATTACATCACCGTCTCGAATCCTACATCTCTGAATCTCCAGCTTAATGACAGAACTAGTAAGCTTATCTTGAATTGTGAGAATCTTTAACGTATTTATTTATGTACTTATTTATTTATAATCCATCTAGTCACGGATGTGACATCAGACATGTCAAATTCAATACACCTAGCATACAATTAATGTGTAAACCATACATCACCATAAGGTAAAAGAAACATTACAATACATTCCATTAAAGACAAATATGTATAATAACATGCAAAGAGTCACACATTCCTTAGTTTAAATATTAATATCCTCTTTGACAGAAGTACTAAGATTACAACACATGCATAGTAAAAAAATAAATGTTAAAAAATATTCAGTAAGACATACACTCATCCACAGAATAAAAAATGTTGCAGAAAAAATATTTCAGCTTTCTTTTAAATTCCTGTAACTTTTCTAGTTTCTTTATTTTATTTGGTAGTTTATTATATAATTTAATACCCACATCTGCAACATTATTCTTAAAAAGAGTGGTTCTGCAGAATTGGACATGAAGATCTAATTTATGGCGTGTACAGTGGGCATGGATTTCTTCATTTAACTCAGTCTTTTCAATATTTGATTTTATGTAGCATATAGTTTCATTTATATATAAACATGACATTGGGAGTATATTAAGGTCTGTAAAAAGTTTCCTGCAAGAAACATTTCAGCCCGCATTACTAATTATTCTTATTACTTTCTTTTGTAATTTAAAAATCATTCTACTTTCAGGCTCACTACCCCACAAGGTCAGACCATATTTCAGGTGAACATGAAAATGTGCAAAGTACGTGTTTCTTAAAATATGTAGACTTGTCACACCCCTTAGGGAGTTTATCATATAGTAGCTTGTACTCAGTTTCGAGCTTAAATATTTAACGTGACTATTCCACTTCATATTTTCATTTATGTATATACCCAGAAGTTTCGTTTCCATGTTGTATTGGATATTTCTACCTTCAAATGTAATATGTGGTGACACAGGTCTTTTATTTTGCAAAGTATGGAAGGACATTGCCATCATCTTTTCAGCATTAACTACAAGATTATTAAGCTTAAACCACATCTGTAATTCAGTCATAACATTATTTATTTTATACTGAAGTTTGACCACATTTTTCCCTGATACTAAAATATTAGTGTCATCCGCAAATAACACTGTTTTTGAGCCCGTAGTGTTCAGAGGCAAGTCATTTATGTATAGCAAAAATTGTATCGGACCAAGAACTGATCCCTGTGGCACGCTGTGTTCAAGTGAGATGTGTAGATTATAATTTCAATAAAATACACTTGCAAGATATTCCAGTTGTAGAAAGAATGTATGGTGCATTATTTTCCCAGCCAAAGAACTTTGATATTTCTTGTCTTATTTCCAACACTCGTGTTTAAGGCTTCTCTGTACTGTAACCAGTGACACATATGAAATAGACGTACACTGAATTCAGTTCTCTTGCCTGAATTCTTTAAATAACTGTCCCACTGATCCATTCTGTTGCATTATAGTCATTGAGGAATACTATGAAACCAAAATTGCAGTGCATATACTTGCCATAAACTTGACTAGTTTCTTAAAAACAGCTAAATAAATAGCTGTATTATTACATAAAATAACAATCTCAACATTAATGCTGCAATACTGACTGATGCACAGGTAGTTGGTGTGTTGTAGTCAGCATGGATGTCTTCAGGTCTTTTTAATACATTAGATATTGTCATTGTTACTAATACCATTATCTTTCTTTGCTGTTCATCACATGTATTTTGAAGACAGTTACTAGACTAGAGAGTGGAGTCATGATTAATGTCGGTGTCACTGTTCTGCAGCGTATCATGGATGCTGTGAAGTTGGAACCTAATTCAGACGGTGAGATGTATTCTGACAGTAAAGATGAACTGGTTGTTGTGAAAGAGGAGGAAGTTCCTCCAATGGTGTTTCTTCAAGTTAAGACTGAAAATGAGGTAAATTTTCCATCCTGTTTGTATTTCTTAAGCATTTAGTTCGAATGTACATGTTAATAAGCAAAAGAAGTGTAAGCACACAGCCAACGTTCCTTTTCTGCATCTTAATACTTCAGCCTCTGTGTATTAAGTGACACTGGTCTGGAATTATTAAAGTACTGTTATTGCTGCTAGTAATTATATTAACAACAACAATAGTTCATGACATATGAGTATGTACAGTTACAAGAAATAGGGAATTCCGTATTGGGTTCTGTTGGTACAACTGTCTGCAGACCACCGTAGCATGCTAACTGAAAAACTAAATTGTATTCTTTTGTTGCATTATTAATTTATGTAAATGTAACACTAACAGTATTACATTTGTATGAATGCAAATTAATGCAATAGAGAATTACTGGTCTTTGTGAGTTCTGCACAGAACTGTTTGTTTATTCATTACTTGTGCATTCCATTCACTAAAGGAAATGCTATTCATAATAGAGTGCAGTGCACAGATATTCATTGTGGCTTCTACAGCCACCTGAAGAGCTGAACTGGAAATAAGAGAATGTGTGAAATACAGCTCATCCCTTAGAAATGTAAAATGATTGTAAATGGAGCTTATACAGTACAAATCTAGGTGTTAAGATAAGGCACCCCTGTGGTGAGTGACATGATCATTATGTTTTTTTCAGCACAACTTTGATACCACAGAACCTCAACACATTTCATATGATGATACTTATCTCACATATTCTGACAGTGAAAATGAGCAGACAGATATAAAAGAGGAGGCAGATCCTTTGCTAATCACGTGCACAGAGAGTGAGGTGAGTTTGTCATTAAACATATGGTCAGAGTGTGGTGGTTTGTTTTGGAACATTTTATTCATACTGTCCAATCAGTTTGTTTTATGATTGCAGAGTTGCTTTTCCATAGTGGCCACAGTAAAGTTGCTGAAAAATTTTTAATATCTGCCTCCACCAGGGCAGCAGTAAAAATGATGCTGCTGAGGAAGGACATGATCCCTACAGTCCATGTCACTTTATTAACATATATGTGTCTTCCAGTTTATATGTGAAGAGTAAAACAACCGCAAAGCACAACTTCATTCACGACTTTGTATTTTAATGTTGAGAATACATATAATCACACTACATGTTTCGGCTGCTCTCAGCATTAAAATACAAAGTAGTGAATGAAGTAGTGCTTTGTGGTTGTTTTACTCTTCACATACAAACATCACGCACAGTGGGATGATGAACGTTAAAATTAACTTCCAGTTCCTGTTTGTCATTCTTCTCTGCCCATCTGCTATCATCCTTCCAGTCCTTTCTGTCCTTGCAACAGACATCCTCTCCACTCTAGGACTCATTATCTTCTTCTTTTCCACCTTCCTGGTGGTATTGACTCAAACAGCCATCTTGTTCAGTGTACAAATTTTATGTGTGTCTGTAATTGTGTAAACCCATTTTTCTATAATTACATGATTCAGCATTTTGTCCTTCCTTTATATTCTTACCAGTCATCTTAAAAGTTCTAGTGGTTTACTAAAACCACTTCCACTGACAGTAACATAGCAGTTTTCTTCTTATAATGCTATACTTATGAACCATATAGTACATCCTTTTGTGATTGTCTTACAGGTGCTGTGTTTATTTTTTCTTGTAAGTTTGTTTATGCCATAATACACCCTAAACTTTGCCTGCATGTTTTCAAGAATTTATTGCTTCCTTAATTGCTAAATAATTGCATCTAAACTTTAATTTGAAGTGAGTGCCACTGTTTCAGCAGGCCTCTAATTTTAGTCTACACTCATAATCCATTTCTAGCATACCCCATTACAGTCTGCATTTCAATTTGTCTGTCTTTTTTGTTATGCATCTCCATTGTGCATCATACATTCAGATAGGGTTCCAAAGACCTTATCAGTATTGAAGATGTATGAACAGATTACATCATTGCATTGCTTTCCTCCATTTTTGTCAGAAATAGTAACTGCTTTAGTCTTATGTATGTAGTTCTGAGATTCATCAATTTCATCACATTTGGGCTTGATAACAAGGGGTGACTGGAGTAACTGAATGTAGCAGTCAAGTGGATGGTATTTCTGTTTTATATTCTCAAGGTGTAGGGTTAAGAGTTTGATGTTGAGGCTATATGTTTGGTTGAGTTTGTTGTCACTTTTCCCCAGTGCCTCCAGACAAATGTCATGATAGTATCATAAATGAGGCTGTTTTCACAACTTCTGACACCCTCTGAAGTTCATTACTCACTGATCATCCTATCATTTGACAGACTATAATGTGAGCTGCTGACATTGTCATTAATTTTGTGTGTTGATTGCTGTAGATGAATTGTATGTGATGGTGGGTAATTTAGTGTATGTACTTATTAATTATTATTGCTTATTTACCATGTTGAAAACACATAACATTTCAAAGTGATGTCTGTATGTTATTTTACATTGTACTTCTCCGGTACTAACAGTTACATTGCAGACCAGCTGTTGAACCTTGTCATCCTGTTGCACATGTCCAGAACCAGATTGTTTTGCAAAGGTGGGCTGAAAAGTTGAGCCTTCAGCTAAATATAAAAAATGAAGGCTGGGAGATACTTAAGTGGAACAAAAAAAAATAAATGTACCTTTAACCTTTATTTACAAATGTGCATAATCACTTTTCGACATAATCTCCTCCAACTTCAATACACATTTGCCAACATTTAACAGGTTTTTGAATTCCATTCTTAAAAAATACTTTATCTCCCAAAACCATTGCTTCTCCCACTTCTTCTCACTTAAGCTGGTGTACCCAAGGTCTGACTGTGCTTAAATCAACACATGTATCCCCATACACTGCCTGCATATGATGACAACTGTCGACGGGAGGAACTTTTTCCGCAGTGAAGAACTCAATAATGGCACATTGTTTGAACCGCACATCCTCACAGTCTTCCATTTCAACTGGTTCTGAACAGGAGTCATGAACAGGTGTGGGTTCAAAGTTATGTATTATGGAGGCGAGATATCACGTGACTGTAGAGCCAGTTTTATCCAGTTTTCATTACTCTAATAAAAAATATGACAGGAGGCAAAACTTTTCATCCCGCCCTCATACAATGATTGCCCCAACTTTAAACACGACTGATGTTTTTTGTACCCTTTTTTCAGCAGTTACATTTATTTTAGTTCCTGTGCTGACCTACCTCTTGACTTATGGCTGTGTAACTAGCCAGTTTAGGTATTATAGCCAGACTCATCACTACACATACCTGTTTAACTCTGGTGTACTGAGCACCCAGCAAACTGTTGTCAGCATACTTCCTTATACAGAAACATTTTGTTGTTTGTGTATCAAACTGTTCATGTTTTCCCACAGAGAGTGAGTATAACTGAAGAAACAGATCCTGCAGGCACTGGAAATGAACTGCAGACACAGAAGAAGTGCTGTACAACAAAGGAATGTGGCGACACTAGTGACACTTTATTTATTGAACCAGAGGGTATGCAGGTGCAAAAGCGTGTTTATTCTAGAGGGTCTCAGTATACTTGCACTGTTTGTACAAAATCCTTCAGTCAACAGAATTCTCTTAGTAACCATTTACGTGTACATCAGCAGCCTTACAAATGTGATGTGTGTAACAAATCTTTCAATCGAAAAAGTGAACACGGTATTCACCTGCGTCTACATACTGGGGAGCGTCCGTACCAGTGTGATGTGTGTAAAAAAGCCTTTACTCGGCAGAATAATCTTACAGTACATCGGCGTATACATAGTGGAGAACGTCCATACTCCTGCACTTTGTGTAAGAAATCCTTTAGTCGACAATTTGAAGTCACGGTTCATATGCGTGTCCACAGTGGAGAACGGCCATATGCTTGCAAAGTGTGTAGTAAATCCTTTAGTCAGCAGCATAATTTAATTAAACATGTGCGTGTACATACTGGAGAACGTCCATACCCTTGCAGTTTTTGTAAGAAAACCTTTAACAGTACAAGTGATCTCAGCAAACATTTGCGTGTACACAGTGGGGTACGGCCTTACCCTTGTGACATTTGTAAGAAATCCTTTCACAGCAGCAGTAATCTAAATGTACATTTGCGTGTGCATACTGGCGAACGGCCGTACCCTTGCGATGTTTGTAAGGAATGCTTTGCTTATAAGAGTGAGCTTAAGAAACATCTTCATGTACATAATGGTGAACATCCAGTTAGTTAAGGTGTTTGTAATAAATATTTTTGCGAACATATTTATTAACGAACATCTTCATGTTTTCAGTAAAATCTGTTTTTAGTAGTGTTACATAAATTAATGTGAAAACCTATGCAATAATGATGCCATCATAGTACACTGATGCTGTGGTTATCATGTGGATTGAGATTATCAGCACAGTATAAAATGAACTATTTGGAAGTAATTTTCATCCGCACCTCCAGTCAAATATCATAACATAGTTCCATTATTTTATGTGACAACTGTTTGTCAACCCACCATCAGCTCACTTAACAATCACGTTCCAGTAGAACTTCAGCATGCAGTGAACAATATACAGTTGAATTCAGTTATAACATTATGACAGGGACTGAATATTTTGTGTCATTATAAACGAGTGTTGTTATAACCAAGGAGTATAATGTTATGGTCAACGGGGAGGAATTAATTGGTACTGTGGAATATGTGATGCTATAGACAAGGTGTCATATAAACTGATGTCATTATAACTAGGTTCCACTGTATTAGATCTCATGCATGTCTGAAAACTGATGCAAAGTATTTCCATTGCCTTCTGTAAATGCGGTGAGTAAAAACCTAACACTACCTGCAATACGTTGATCTAAGAGCCTTGGATTTTGACTTATGGCAAATGGAGATAGTGAAAGGAGTGCACTGCTTGCCATCATGTAAAATGTTTTGAGTGAAGACTGATGTGAGTTGTCACATAATATTTGTGCTGACTGCTATAAATGAATTCTACGCCATGAAGGGAAATCTAATTTACGTTCTTACTTATTTTTATTATTGCTGAGCTGTCATGTTTGACACACATAAGATGTCAAATTGTTAAGCCTGTATGTTGTTCTACGCAGTACTTTTACAATAGAAACAGTTAAATTGCAGATTAAGTGTTGAACCTCATGTTGTTACAACAAATGTCCAGAACGCATTTGCCATCAACACAATTTCTGTCTCTCTTGCCCTTTCTGTTGCAGCCCCATTCATTTTAGATCCCGGCTTGAGCTACCTTATGGCCTCATGACTTACAGATAAGTGCCAAGCCACTTCAATTAATAGCCAGACTGCTCATCGCATATATCTGTTTAACAGTGGTGTACTGTGCGCTCAGCAAACTTGTCAGCATACTTCCTTCTAAAGACACATATTGTTGCTCATGTATCAAACTGTTCCTGTTTTTTTCACAGAGAGTGACTGTAACTGAAGATACAGATTCTACAGGCACTGGAAGTGAACTGCAGACACAGAAGACTAGAACGAAAGAATGTGCAGACACTACTGACACATTATTGATTGAGTCACACGTTATGTGGATGCAGAAGCAAACTTATTCCACAGGACATCAGTATAGTTGCAATGAGTGCAAGGAATCCTTCAGTCAACAGAATTCTGTCAGTAATCATGTGCGTGTACATCAACAGCCATACAACTGTGATGTGTATAACAAACCTTTTAATCAGAAGAGTGAACACAGTATTTACCTGCATCTGCATCCTGGGGAACTCCCATACCATTGTGATGTGTGTAACAAATCTTTTAATCGGAAGAGAGAACACAGCGTACACATGCGTTTACATACTGGAGAACATCTGTACAAATGCAATATCTGTAAGAAATTCTTTACTCGGCAGAATAATCTCACAGTACATCTGCGTATTCATAGAGGAGAATGTCCATACTCCTGTCATTTGTGTACGAAGTCCTTTAGCAGACAGCACAATCTAAACAAACACATACGTGTACATACAGGAGAACGTCCATACCCTTGCAGTTTTTGTAAGAAAGCCTTTAATAGTACAAGTGATCTGAGTACACATTCGCGTGTACATACAGGAGAACGTCCATACCCTTGTGATGTATGTAAGAAATCCTTTCACAGTAGCAGTAATCTAAATGTACATTTGCGTGTGCATACTGGCGAACGGCCATACCCTTGCAATGTTTGTAAGGAATGCTTTGCTTATAAGAGTGAGCTCAAGAAACATCTTCATGTACACAATGGTGAACATCCAGTTAGTTAAGGTGTTTGTAATCAATATTTCTGCTAACATATTTATTAGTGAACATCTTCATGTTTTCAGTAAAATCTGTTTTTAGTAGTGTTACATAAATTAATGTGAAAACCTATGCAATAGTTGTAGCATCATAGTACACTGTAATTGTATGACTGTTGTATGAATTAAGATAACCAACATTGTATGAAAGTGAAGTATTTAGAATTAATGTGAAAATTTAGTTACCAGAGTGATCTGAGGAAATGTGTGAAGCATATTGGTTCAACATTCGTTTGACTTTAAGGTTTCAGTCAGGTAGTGGATCATGTGGTGAACAGTCTTTCATTATTTTGCTGTTGTATATTAATTACCCCCTTCCCCAAGTTTCATCAAATTTTATATTCATTTTCTGTGCCTTCCAGCAGTGATATTACAGATGAACACTTCAGACTGAATCACAATCTTCACAGTAGTAAAATTATTTTGTAGCGTGAATCTGGTAAGTTAGATGTTGTTGTTACACATGTTTTTGGTGAGTGCTCCCCGACATGAGGTATCAAGTGTGAAGTGCTCAGAGTATGTCAACTAGGCGGAAGAAGATTTTTCTTATCAGCTGTTATATTTTCTGGGTTTGGGGGTATATCCAGAATCGTGTCAGTTTGTTGCAGCTTTCACTGCACAGAGGGTCTGATGCATTTCCATGTTCATGGGCATAATGAACTGATCCAGGAGGTTGTGCAGCTTTTCAGTCATTGAGAATGAGTATGCGCGTTTTCTTATTCGAACAAGCAGGAGTTGTGTGGGCATAGTGTCAACAAACGTTGTGTCTCAATGGTTGCCACTGCTGCATAGTATTTAGAGGTCCTGTGGTTAAATTTTTGTTCTGAGACCAGATTTCATGACAAGATTCTTATGCCTTTCTTCAGTCCCTCAGGCATGTGCCTTAATAGACCCTGAACTTAGGCCACAGCGAAATCCTTATCAATTCATTTGCCATCCTGTCATTTGCTGTACAGTCTTATATTTGACAGTGTCATTAAAGTTATCCTTCCATCTTCTGCAGCTGTTTATGTCATCGGCCACAGTGAGGTAATACTTGTTTCAGGCAGACCACAAATTCTTTTCATAACTAATATGGGACTTGGGGCTGTGAACAGCAATGGATGCAATATGAGCAATAGCTGTTGATATGTATCTACTGTAAGAATTGGAGATTTTTCAAATCTGTATTTTTAACACTTTTGACACTGAATATCCCAGTCAAGCAGCCAGGCTGCTGCTTCATATCTGGAAGGTCCTACGTTCAAATCTGTGTCTGGACACAGGCTACCTTGACTGAGGTTTTTTTTGGTTTTTTTTTTTTACCAGTCTATGCAAGCAACTGCTAAGACAATAACCTATAGCCGAACGTAACTGTTTCCTGTGATTTCATTTCCAATTCGTTATTCACTGCCACCCTATGATTTAAGAATATGAATGTGCTATTGAAAATATTACACATATAACTGTTGGTTGTGTAACATCCTTAACTGCTAACTCAGTAAAATTACAGTATTAAGGACAGGATAACTGGGATTCAGTTCATGGCTATGTAGAATTTTTTTTCTTCAGCATGACTGTATCAGTTTAAAGTTCCGTAAGCAGTCTTGATGGACAGGGCAATTTATGTGTGAGCCTGGATTCTGTAGGCCTTGAAGATGAACTCATTTATTACTAGAGCTTAAAGTCATATCAAATATATTCATGAGATGTGCGCTTCTCGGCAGTATTACGCAGCATCGAATGGTAATTCTTTACTGATGTTCTTGACCCTTGAAGGTGGGACTGATACAGTGTCCTGAAACGTTGGCAAAGGATTACCATTTGACGCTGCGTAATACCCCAGAAGAGCACATATGTCATCAACATCGCAGCAGAAGCCTGAAATCACAGAAATATATTCATGTTTACCTTCTAGTACCATCCAGGGGACACATGATTTTTCATGTACAACACAACCAGTTATATTTTTTTGCTCCTGAGTTCTAGGAAGTTTTTGAAACTTGGGAAACCAAGTCATACACTTTGTGATGATGTATAGCAGGGTAATGGTGTAATTTTGGTCCTGTTCTGGAAGTAAAGAAATGTGCACATATGTGTAGTGTGCTTGAGGTGCCTTTACTGATGTGCAGAGACAACTGAAAATTTCTGTTGTGAATTATGTATTACAGTGAGTCCTGAGGAATCACTGGGTGGATCATAACAAGATCGTAATGTTTATGTGGAGATGGCTGCATTTCTGGTCTGAAGGGACATTATTATTATTATTATTATCATCATCATCATCTCATTTATGCAGGGTATTCACACTTATATACCTGAAACAAACCATGTTTCTAGGGTATACAGTGTCGCAGCTATTCCGCACATACTATTAATGGTGCATATAACGCTGTCTTCACTATTAAACTCCTTTGTGCTTCTACATTAGCACTTTCCGCAGTATGTGTGCTGTGCCCAATATAGCTGTTTTCTGTAGTTTCTTGATATCGTGCTTTCCTGGTATGCTGCTCAAGTATTTTCTGAAGGATTTTGAAATGGTTCCAGTTGCTCCTGGCATCACCTTTGTTTTTACATTCCACAGCGCTGGATTTCTAGTGTGAGGTCTTTATATTTTAGAATCTTCTTGGCTTCTTTCTTTATCACATTTCTGTCTCCCGGGATTGCTACATCAATTAGCATACATGTTCCTTTTTCATTATCCCAGATTATGATGTCTGGTTTATTGTTGGGGATAGTTCTGTCAGTTTGCACCTGTTGATTCCATAATATGGTTACCTTGCCCACTTGACTTGTTTCTACTGATTTTGGTACATGTTTGGTATCAGAGTTCACTGCCTAATTTTACCCCTAGTTCCTTACATATGTTGAAGTGTAATTGAGCACACACTCTATCATGTTGCTTGATGTATTGTTCCTTTGCCAATATTGGGCATGCTGACATAATGCGGTCTACTGTCTCCTCAAATTGGGGACATAATCTGCATTTACTATCTGTTTCTGTTTGCAGTATTTTTGTTGCATGGTATTTTGTTTGCAGTGCTTGGTCCTGTGCTGGCACTAGTTCACTTTCTGTTTTTGCTTTCAGGTCTCCCTTTGACAGCCAGAGGAATGTGTCTTCCTCACTAATGAGCTGTTTATCAATATTTCTAGTGTACTGGCGATGCATTACTTTGTTTTCCCATTTTTCCTTTAAGGACTCTACCAATCTTGCCTTTGTGTTTTGTATTCCATCTTGTTTCATGTCATTCTTGTTTCAGTGACTTAATTCATCTATGATCTTTGCTGCTGCTTTAACTGTTGAATTCATATATGGTTGACTGCTGTCTCTTATAATATTTACAAACTGGTCTTCTTTATACCTTTTGTTAAGATATTCTGTAATATTAATTATCTCTGTTTTATATGCTGCTTCAATTTGTGACAGGCCTCTTCCTCCTCCTTTCCTCTTTACATACAGCCTATCTATATCAGCTTTAGGATGATCCATTTTGTACATTGTTAATATCTTCCTGGTTTTCCTATCAATTTTTTTAATTACTTCTAATCTCCAATTAATTATACCAAAACTGTATCTTAATACTGGGATGGCTAATGTTCTGATTGCTGTAATTTTGTTTTTAGCATTTAATTCAGATTTCAGTATCATTCTTAGTCTCTTGGTGTATTCCTTCTTCAGTCTTTCTTTCATTTGCTGATGTTGTATGCCGCCACTTTCCTCAGTCCCAAGGTACTTGTATGTCTTTCCCTGTTCAAACTCTTGTATTTCTCTGTTCATGTCCACTGCTAAATTTTGCGAGTGGACTAGTTTTCCTTTCTTAAATACAATCTTTGCACACTTGTCAAGCCCAGATTCCATGTGGATATCATCACTGAAGGTTGTGACCGTTTGTATCTGTTTTTGAAGCTCTTCTGATTTGCCTAGCAACTTCAAATCATCCATGTAAAGCAGGTGGGATATTTTTGTCTTTGCTGTGGGCTCTTCATATCCCGTGTTCAGCGTGTTCAGTTGTTCTGTGAGAGGAATCAAGCCAATGCAAAACAACAGTGGTGATAATGAGTCTCCTTGGAATATTCCATGTTGTATTCCTATCTCTTCCGTTTCTATTAGCTTATTTTCTGTGTGCGCGCATTCTTTTTCTCCAGTAACTCATAATTTTCTTAGTAAATTATATAATTTTATTATTAATCCCAATTAGCTCAAGAGATTTGATTATCCAACTGTGTGGTAGCCCGTCAAAAGCCTTCTGATAATCAATCCATGCCATACACAAATTTTTCTTTCTGCGTTTGCATTCCTGTAATATTGCTTTTGAAATTAGCAATTGATCTTTGCATCCTTTTGATCCTCTGCAGCACCCTTTCTGTTCTTTGGGCATCAGGTTTTGGTCATCAATATACCTTTGCATCTGTTTGCTTATTATTGATGTAATAAGCTTGTATATCATAGGCAGACAAGTTACGAGTCTGTAGTTCTTTGGTTTTTCAGTGTTTTCGTTTTTTGCAATAAGTAATGTTACTCCTGCCGTTAGCCACTCCGGTGTTTGGTCTTCTTCAGTCAGTTTGTTGAAAAGTGTCGCTAAATATTTGTGTGTTGCTGTCAGTTGTTTAAGCCAGAAATTTGGTATTTGGTCTCTTCCAGGAGCCTTCCAATTTAGCGTTGTTCGTAGTGCCATTGTGACCTCTGTTTCAGATATTGGTCTCCATTCCATACAGGGATTTTGCTGACGCTGGTTTTTGATCCAGTACGCTTCTTCATTATGCCATACCTTTTCCCCGAATGTTGTTTTCCAAAAGTTCTCTATGTTCTCTTTTCTTGGTGCTTTTTTCACATAGGTATTTGTGTGTCTGAGAAAGTTGTAAAATTTCTTGCAGTCTGTCCTAAACATTTTATTTTGGTAATACTGTCTTTGCCTTTTCTTATATCTAGACAATCACTGTGTCTTTGCTGATACTTTTTGTTTAAGCTCTTCAATCACTTGATCCAAATTTTCTTTCATCTCTATTTTATATTTTCTAAGTAATCTCTCTCTTTTCATATTGTGTGTTTCTATCATCTCTTTTTATTTCTACCAAAGCTGACAGTTCTTTCCTGATGCCATTTATACTGTCCTGTATTTGTCTAACCCACGGAGGTGTTTCTGGCCTCCATGTTTCTGATTTATAACTTCCTGTTCCATTTATTTCTTCTGTAAGAGCCATTGCTGCGGCATAAATGAAGTGGTTTAACTCAGTCATATTCAGGTCTTTACCTGCTAGTATTTCTGCCATTGCTTCATTCGCAGTTTTCATTATTTCTTTTACTTTAAACACATTTTGGAGTTTCTGTAGTCTTGGTCTTTTGTCAATTTCTATTTGTGTCACCTGGTAATGTGTACTTTCAATTTTTTATTTTAATTTGCAAATAGCACTCCTTTGTTGATGAATTTCCGTTTCTGCTACTGGTGCAGGTTCTAAATTCTGCTTCTTCTCCTCTTCATTTGTGGTATACAGTTGCTCTGGTTCTTCTTCTTTTCTTTCATTTAAGTGACTTCTCTGAGACCCTTGAAGTTCCTTCTTTATTTCTTCAATCTCCAACTCTGTTATTTTTTTGTTCTTCATGATATAGTTTCTCTGGTTCATAAGTTACTTTGCATCCATGTACGTTCTGCATTCTGGATTTTATTGTCTCCATATTTTGTATACCTTCTTGTAGTTTGCTGTGAAATATTGTTTGCAATACATATAGCACCATATAACTTCTCTAGTTTCTTCTTTTGTCCAAGCCCTTCTTTGTTTTACTTCTGTATGTTTGGTTATATTTTGGGCTTGGTGGCTTTCACTGTGAGTGAGTGGTCTGCCTTGAGTCGCCTCATTGCAGTAACCTTCCTCAGCCTTATGAGTTCACGGTTTCCCACTACTCCTGATGTTTCCATTCCTGGGCTCCAAGAATAGCTGCTGCTCATTTGTATTTTTTGGGTTTTGTTTTGTGTTCTTATCCCCCATCGTTGTCCCATGAGTAGCTAGGGTTTGTAGGGTCCAGTGTAGCAGAGCCCTGCTTGTGACAATAAGGCTTTGTGAAACTGGGTTCACCAAGTGCCCTGAGTTCACCATTCATGGCTTCTAACCTTCCACCTCAGATGCTTCTGGAGTCCCTTGGCACGGTTGTTTACACCTTAGACTCGGGGATTTTTTTTTAGGTTTACTCCTCTAGATCCGCCGTGTTCTGTTTAAACAGGCCCACCTCTGGTCAGATGTAGTTAAGCACTACGCACGGGCGGTCTTGTGTGCAGAGAAGTGAATGTATTATGCCTCAAGTTGCACTGCTGCACACCTGGGTTGGTGAGGACCAGTGCAGAGTCAACCCCATACAAAGGTGCTACCTCTCCCATACCCCTTGAGCTCTTATTATTATTATTATTATTATTATTATTATTATCATCCAAATTTCTCACTTCTCAGCTTTAGCTGGGAAATATTCACCTATCCTGGGATATTTCATCAACAGGATTAGGCTCGGTGGTCTTATGTGTAATTTAGGAGATTTCTTACAATTGAACATGTGCCAAGAATTGCCACTTTTTGCATTTGTATGTATGTGTTTGGGTGCAGGTTAAGTCTTTAGACTTTGTGACAGTGACTTTGGAATTATTCCTGTGGCTGAGATTACTATCGGGATCACTTGTACTGCGTCCTGCTTCCATATATCATGTACTTCGTTTGCCAGTTCTTGGTATTTGTTTTGTTTTTCGGTTATTGTTTTGGCCAGATTGTGTGTATTTGGAATAGCTATGTCTATTAGAAAGGTATTTTTTGTTTTCTTGTTTGTGAAAGTTATGTGAGGTCGGTTGGAATGTATTGTTGTTGTTGTTGTTATTATTATGCTGTACATTTTCCAAATAATTACACACAAATCTTCATGTAAGATTTTTTTGTGAGCAGTAGGCCTACTTTGAGCTATAAAACTGGGAAAAATCTTGAATGCAAGAAATTTAGCATTCAGATTATTAACTTCAGTTCACTGAAATTGAGTGTTAACACAGGACCGTTTTCAGTGACAGGACATTGTCTGCATGTTGATACAGGTGTTGAAAATCTTGTAAAATTTTAATCACACACACGAATGATTCCTTATTAAGGGTATTATGTTTGTGGAGCCTACGTTACACAGAACTTCTATCTCATTCCAAGTTTCAATGCAAGCCATCGTACTGTAGCTAAGTTGCAACATGTGGGATTTAACCTTTTGAGGACTGTCTTTTAAGCCACAGCAGTAGTATCACCAGCTAGCTGTCTGAGGACTAAGAAACACAACCTAGCACAATGTTGGCATTTCAATTGGGACAGCAGGAGATACACTCTCCAATCCTTCTGAGATACGACAGTGTTACTGGGCAAGTCATTCCCAAGATTTCAAGGATTATTGCACCTTTGTGTTCAAAGTTAAGCTGTCCAAGTTTATTCCTGGACTTCTGAGAAAATCAAGGAACCACTATCCTTGAATCATCAGAAACTACCCACCCAATGACACAGTGTTATACCCCAGAAGACTCGATTCGTCAGGACATGTTACAACAACAAACTACTATGTTAAGTCCACTCTTAATCCCACCCTTGACTTGCCTGACCTAATTTCTAAGTCCTTTGCTTAAACTCACCCCTGAACTGTCCACTTCATCCCAGAATGTCACCTCCTTGTACCGCTGGTACACACTTTGAACACTTCAGTCATTATCAAGGCCACAGACTGGTTGCCCATGAAGACATGCTTGTTCTGAATATGATTATCATGTCTTACCCTTTTCTGCTATTTTCCCCACTTGCCCCAGTTGTGACCACTTCGTCTGAGCTTTCTCTTACACCATTTTATTGCCCATACACCCATTAAATCTTTGTCACCTGGGTGCACATGCGTCCACATTCCACTTACAACCTAAACCACCTTCCAGTTAGCCTGCTACTCAAATCACATATCCTGCTCTACTCTTATGTAATACCTATCTTTGAGCAGCTTACTTTTTGGAAGTAACCTGAAGATGGAGGCAGAATGTTCCTCCGAAACATTGGTACCTGTTTACAAGGCATCATATCCCAGAATCCTGGGGAGGGTTTATTAGAATGCTTTCCAAGTCCTGGTCACAGTTATTGTCAGGCCTAATACTTACGCAACAAAAAGTCCATGACGAAAAAAAATTAACGTACACCTCACACGACAGATTTTGATTACGGTTGGTTTCTAGGAAACACCACGGATAAGACCCTAAGCAACACGTCGTACTGCGCCAGATCATCTGTGTCTGCACGTGTGCGTAATGGAGCTGCTACCAGCAGCTGATCTCTGCTTGTGTTGTCATTTGCTTGCACGTTGTCAACGTGTCTCAGCTTGCGTGGATGTATGTGTTCCAAGGTTGGGATATGAAGGAAGTAGCAGGTTAGGAATGCTCCGTACTTGTGTGATGTGACTGACGTTTAATTAATGGCTAATTATTTTTACTTTTATTGAATT
The DNA here is from genome assembly GCA_013340265.1 of Coptotermes formosanus. NCBI lineage: Eukaryota > Metazoa > Arthropoda > Insecta > Blattodea > Rhinotermitidae > Coptotermes > Coptotermes formosanus. Next base: position 1,011,061 of record BLKM01012015.1, read on the forward strand.
TGAGTTTGCAGTGATATTAACTGTCCTATTCGCAGAGTACGACATAACCTTTATGTAGAAGTTCTAACTCCGATTAAAAAAGTCCATTCATTCATACATTCATTCATTCATTCATTCATTCATTCATTCACTCATTTATTATGCTTTCCATAGATCTTAAGATATTTACATGCGAAATGGCATAAGGAATCCCAGGGTATTAAGTTAGTAACATTTATAAACATACAGAGATCTTTGTATGATAATTTTTATAATACTTTATAATGTTCATTACATTGCAGAATACTGTATAGTCATAGAGTGTTTCAGCACCTAATTTCTCCCACCAGAACACATTTCACCAAAATGACAAAGTTACTGGAGTGGCTTCTTGGAGTGGGGATTTTCCTTGGCACATGGGTTGCTGTAATTTCAAGACATATCAAAGCCCAACTGCTTGAAGAGTGGATGTCTGTCATCATTCCCCTACCTTTACTTCTTGTGGCGTTATTTGGGGTGAGTATTATGATACCGTACCACAGAGTCGAGGATAATGGGAGATATGAACGCAATGTTTTCCCAGAAATTCCGTCCGTGTTAAGACTCATTTTGTAGTTTTGTTAAATGTTGCACAAAAGGTGGGAAACAGTTGAGGTGCAAGGGTTACCAGGGTGCCCACCCTGTTGTACTCTAGTTCTGTTACATGAACAGTTACACTGTTCTTATGCATAATCATTATATTTGCCATTTGTTATTGGAACTACCATGATATAATTTTGCAGATGTATTTAAACATTTAATTTCATGTCATAAACCAAAGTATTAAAAATAGGCGTATCTAGATGCCCGCATTTTTAATTATTACATTGTCATAAATTTGTCTCCACAGTTAAAAATATTACTTATATCTTTTCTCACTGTGAAATATAGTTGAGACATATGTCATATTTTTTATGGTAGCAGAATCCTTTGGTGAGTACCATAAAGAATGGCACAGAGTGTATTATAAAAGTAATAGAAATTAGCAGTCCTGGTGCCACATCATGATCCTTTCACAGTGGGTGGAGTTTATCAAGGTCACTTTCAGACTATGGCTGCAGCAACAAGCAGATCCAGCATGCCCCTCTAAGAAAGTCACTCTGCCCAGATAGAAACATGCCTGTCAGTCTTTTGCACTGTGTTGATGTGACCTTGAGTCATATGAAAAGGGTCTGTCCAAGCACACACGAGTCTGTTAGTCTCCTGTCAAGGAGGCTTTGGAGTGGCCACTGGGGGATGATGTGCATTTGAAGATGTCAGGCGTGTATGCATCTCCTTGTGGATGTGTTCAGGAGACATCAGTCGCTCCAGCGAGAGTACTGGCATGCATGTGGTTAAGTCAGCCATGGCAGAACACAGCATGCACCCAGAATGTCACTTGAAACTCCAGAACATGGTTATCCTCCTCACCAAATATCTATATGCGTATAATCAGGACGACAACAGAGATAGACCTCCATCTCAGCAGGATGAGGATTGTCTCTGCCTGTGCAAGTTACAGAAGCCTCTCAGACTGCTCCCTGAAGAAACATGAAAGTCTCTTTCTGTCTCCTTATAAGGATATCCTGTAATGTGTTTCTCCAGCATGGCCATTTTCAGGACCTTCCCCTCTGTTATTCCCTGTTCCCTTCATTCCACTCCCTAGTGTTTTTTTTATCTTTAATGCTGATAGTGATAACTCTGAACCAATGGAGCTGTGTCGTAAAGGTAAAGTCAACAGTCACAAACACAGCAAGTGTACCAGTTGTGCCCAACACTGCATGCAGTGGTCACAGTTGTATTGCAGGACTGTAACTGTACCATAGTTTTTTATTCTTATTTTCTTCACCTCACACCCCTTCCATTTACGTCTTCTCTTTTCCCACCTTTACCAGTGACACCTGGTAGTACCAGCAATCTGCACTGAAAATGGAGGCAGCTGGTTCCTCTGAAACACAGATTCCTTGCTGCAAACTAAAATGTATGGCACTCCTTAGTTATTGCTGTGAGAACCTTGTATCTCACAAGGCACAGGGAGTAAGACAAGGTTGAGGTCATCTTGTGTTCGTGAATGATTAAGGAAGGTATAAAGGTACGTAATTCATTATTTCAGTGGAAAAGTGGTTTTGGAAGGTGTGGAATATCTCAAAACTCACAGATCCATAAAGCAGTAATAATGAGACATGGGGTGATATCAGTATAAGATAAATAGTAGGTAGGATGCCAGTCACATTGAATGACTCCAGTAATCAGGTTGTGACTTGTGATGAGTGTACAGTGTTATTCAGAATGTTGTTAATCAGTATGGATCATCGTAATTGTCTTCCGAAAGATACGGGTCCTACTAGAAAACGTAGGCTAGTTTGGGGGAGATGAGAAATGCTTACAGAATATCCATAGTAAAACTTTGTGAATCAGAAACATGGCAGGCGGAGAAAGGAATGAGAGGGTAGCATGAATAAGTCTTACAGAGATAAGTTGTAATGATGGTAGGTGGATCAAACTGGCTTATGATAGAGACAGGTTTATGCTAGAGTGTGAAATGTTCAGATTCTAGGTTCTCACAGTGGAGCTGCTGAAAAGTCAGGTCTTTTTGTTTATTGTGCTGGTAAATAGTCATCACCATTTTGAAGAAAAATAGCAGCTTCTTCATCTTCAAGGTCAAGAAGTCCAAGAAGACAGTTGACATGGCTTAAGAACCCAGAAGACTTGAATCTTTATTCAGGTTTTACTTGGTTGAAAATCACAACATGGTAATAGTGCAAACATTTCGTCGTCGTCTTCTTCTTCTTCCTCCTCCTCCTTTCTCCTTCTCTTCTTCTTCCTCCTCCTCCTCCCCTCTTCCTGCTCCTCCTCCTCCTCCTCCTCCTCCTCCTCCTCCTCCTCCTCTTCTTCTTCTTCTTCTTCTTCTTCTTCTTCTTCTTCTTCTTCTTCTTCTTCTCCTCCTCCTTCTCCTTCTTGGCATATGGTCCACTGCCTCCTTAAGAATGATAGCCCATACGGATCTGTTTGCTGCTTTCATCCATCACCTGACATGCATTGATTTCATATCATTCTCAGTGTAGTCGAACCACCTTAAATTTGGTCTTCCTGCTTTTCTTCTTCTGTCTGGTTTCCCCAGAAATACTTTCTGTACATTCCTATCATCAGACATTCTTACCAGATGACCGGCCTAGTCTAGTCTTCGTACTTTTATAGTTGTTAACAATATTTTGTTTTCTATACATAACCTGCAATTCATCATTAGTTTGGATTTTCCAGCCATCTTTAATTGGGAACATTTGAGGTTATCAACAAATAATTATGTAGATCACCATCTAACACATCTAATATTTTTGTGTACTGTGAGCAAGTTGCATATTCAGTCCTGTGGGATGATCATCAGGCTTGTATATAAAAATTCAAAGTAAAAGTGTGAATGTGTGTATGTATCTATTTTTGTGAGATCTCACATTGGATGTTTTTAAGTGTTGTTTTGTTATTTTACGAATAATAAAGTTTAAAAAACATGTAATGTGAGGATTCACAAACATAGGTATATATGCACATTTACACTTTTATTATAAATTTTTGTATAAAAGCCTGATGAGGGTCTGGCAGGACTGAAATGTAGCTTGCATATAGTACACAAAAATATATAGTTGTGTTAGATGGTTACCTACGTAATTATTTGTTGATCATGGAAAGCCTAATGGGATGACATCCATCAGTTTGAGGTTAGGTCTGATACCGTTAAGGCTTTGAATGTTGGTGACTGAATTGTGTAATTATTAATAGGGCACTATAATCTCTTCCAGAACTGTTTAATAAATTCTTTGGATTGTGGATAGTGGTGAATAATTAGTTTAATTGTGCATACTGGAAACCTGCATGTTACTCCAGTCAAGCAGTGTTAGTGCTAGAATGAGATCCAAAATCACAAATATCTGTGTGACATGGGTGTCACTGTGATTCACTCACATGTGATTTAATTGCAGCTTTATGCAGTGTCAACAGTGCTTTGGAGGGTGTATACTTTCAATGACTGTGAAGAAGCAGCCAAAGAATTACAAAAGGTAAGGTAGTAGTATAAATAAATAGATTCATATGGTGCTAAAATTTACAGTGCAAATATTACACTTGCTTCGGAAACAATTCATATCATTTGAAATTTATGTCTTGGGGTCCTACCATTGGAACATTCACAGTTGCACATGACATTGCCTTTTTATTTGCTTTTCATATTGGTGACCACTCATATCCTGTAGTGGCCACAAGTCTTCTTTGACTTTATTGAGTATGATAATTGTAATAGGTTGCCTTCATAGCCTTCGTACAAAATGTGTTTCATGTGCTTAGTGCCAAGCAGTGTAAGGTAATATCACTCCTTGACACTTGTAGCAAATGGGTTATGATGACTACAGTGCTACTTTCTCCTTTCACTGTCTCATATAAATGTAGTTCATAGGATATTGTAATATGGCAACTAACAGTAATGTGGTTATGATACAAAGAGTGTGTTGTTTACAAATGGACCTTAGATTTGCTGTCATTATTTCTGTTTGGCAGCTGTCAGGTTTTGGGCATATTTGCAGAATTGTGAAAAGCAACTACAGGTAGTTCTTGTTTTATGCCAAGGTTATGTTCCAGAAAAATGTAGCTTAAATCAAACCCAAAATTCCCATTTAAAACAACGTATTTCCAGGGGTTAGGGGACTGACAACCTCATCCTATATAGTGTATGACTATGCCACTAGTGGACAGCCAGACCTGTAGAGTATGTGTGTGCTGTATATACAGTAGTTATACATTTCTGTACAACATATTTATTTATTTATTTCTAATGCAATAAAAGTGTAAGAGTCTCACATCCATAGTTTTTTGATATGGTTCATTTGGATAGGACTGTGGTAGACACAAACAAACACTTTAGTTTCTGACTTAGAACTTTCTTTAATTCTGTCAGCATTATCATGAATTGTATGTAGGCTACTATGAGCAAATCTAACATTACAGCGTCTATCAACAATTCGTTCACCTCATTCAAGTCGGCTTATTACATCTAATCTCTCTTCAGTACTGATTGCCTTTTGCCAATTTTCCACTTGGATTGCAATAGGTGATGCAGATTTACATTTCTCACTCATATTGCTAAGAAAAGCCAATGCTGGTGAAGAGGAAACTAAATGAGCCGCGTGGCTATAACATCAACGTAATCAAGTCATACACGGGACTGAAAGCATGACAGTGATGTCACTTCCTGCTAGCCTTCTACATAAGATAAGTGGGACAATGGATTGTCCATGCCAAATTGCATTAAAGTGAAAATTATTGCTTAAATTCAAAAAGTGTAAATTTTCAAGTCTTGTTCAAGCAAAATTGTGTAAAACGAGAAATACTTTTATTAACTTCGTCATGCCTGTCCGTCTGCCTGCCTGGAATAAGTCAGCTCCCATTGCATGGATTTTAATGAAATTTGATATTTGAGTATTTTTCGAAAATCTGTTGAGAAAATTCAAGTGTGATTAAAATCTGATAAGAATAACAAGTACTTTACATGAGGACCTATGTACATTTATGATAATGTCTCACTGAGTTCTTAGAATGAGAAATATTTCTCACAAAAATTGTAGAGAAAATCAAAATACATGTTATGCTCAATAACATTTTTCTGAAAAACATACCTTTATGAGATAATGTGAAAAACTATGGTACAGCCAGACAGGCCACAGCTGACAGTATAACACAGCGCGTGCAGTTTGCATGCCAGATAATTAAGGCTGCAGACACAACCAGAATTTGTAATACTTACTGCTTTTCCATGGCAACAATAGTTATGCAAATGTACCTCAGTGTTACATTATACATAAATTGCCCCTATTGTTAAGTTTTAGCGTCCATGTAACAAGAAAAATGATGTCTATCTCAGTATCAGTGTACAAAACAAAAACAAATAGACAATCATGTGAATGTGTTAACCAGCATGTTTCATGTGACAAAGTTCAAACGCCTACACCTAGTAGACTTGGTTGTGTGACTTTGAGCATGATACTGGAGACAATGAATTACTGTACTGAATTACTGTACTATCAAGATGACTGTGTTGAGTGTGTTAGTGATGTGTAAATATTTTTTTCTCAAAAATAATTTAACATACAACAGTTAGTTCTTTTGTGTGTAGCCAAAGAGCAGTATGTAGTCTGAATAAATACTGTGAGTTGGTGAGCAAATTCAGAATTAACTTGGTATTATCTCCGGTTTAGAATTTTGTTTTTTTGAAACAGTTAACTGCAAAGTTAAATATTTCTTTCCACAAGCAATATGAAATCCTATCTCATGTCCTTTGTTGTGCCAATAACTGAACATATGTTTATTCTGCAGTGAAAATTCAATGAAGATAAACGATTAACTGGGGACGTATAATTTTTCCTATACCACAGCAAATTCATCAATATTCATTGTCACCCCAGGCACTGCTGTGAAGATTGTGCCTAGTACTAAAGGCGGTTAAAAACACTAATACTGCTTTTCCATTTATGTTCATTTTTGTAGGGTTCTTGCAACAGTAGGTTCTCAAAATTTTTGGAAGTATACAGTCTTATGTGTATATAAGTGGTAATTGAAGGCCAAAAAGAATTACTTGCTGTAAACAGTTATTGTATGCTTGCATAAGTGTTGACTGTAGCCAGCACTGTGGCATTGTTATGTAATTACCATTTTATTTCCAAAGATGTGAGTGGTGTGAACAAGTCATATGGGCTAAAAGGAAAAGTTTATGGCATTACGCAGAATAAACATAGTCTGATTAGGATTGTCAAATTGTTTAATTGCAGAAATAATTTTAATGCCTGTAACAGAATTCTGTCACATTTAAAATGTTTATGATATCCAGATTGGAATGGTAGATTAGCATATTGGATCTGCTGCTGTTGTCATTTTTTATTATAGGATGTGTGTTCAAGTAAATTCAGTTTCTAGTCCTCATATATTAATGTTGTTACTGGCAGAAGTGCATTTTCATTAAGATCTTTTGGGTTAAACAATTCTAATTGACACTTTGTTGTATGTTATTTCATTTTTTTTTTTTTCAGGAAATCCGACAGGCAAAAGATGATTTGAGGCAGAAAGGCATCACATTCAAGGATGACAAGTAACTGAATGGAGCATAACACAGTGACTCAGCCTGTGTACAGACTCTTATAAAGACTAGTCATGTGTTGTGGAATGTGCGTTGTGTATGGACACATCCTTAAAAATACAGCTTAACAAATCACATGTCGGAAAGCTCCTTCTTCTTGATTTTAAAGTCAGAATTTTGAGTGCACTATAATGTTTTATTCTGCAAAAGATACTAAAACATATACTGTATTTACATGCATGTAAGACATACCAGCTGATAATGTAATCCTGTTTCAAAATCTTCAGTTTTCACGAAAATACCTATACAGCGTATGTTTAAATTTGTATGCAATCATGTGGTGACCCATTTTGTAAAAAAGAAAAAAAAAAATACTGTCATATATTGAGGTAAATACAATAAGTAGAACTGAGAAACATGCAGGACCAAATTAAGTGCTCATGAGAAGGACTATGGGACCTTCCTTCTTGCTATGGGATGGGCTGAAAATTGCGTTTATGTGTAAAGTTTAACAGCATTATGTTTGGATTAGCCCACTGTCCTACTCTGATCATCACTGTGAAAAATTCCTACTGAATGTCCTGCTGCAGTTGTGATAGTGTTGCACGGCCATGTTATGGTATAGCGACTGTGACATCACAAATCTTTACTGCCCGAAGGGTGGTCACATTCAGCACCAGCTAAACATCTAAGTTCAGTAAGTAACAGTTTCAGCAGGGCAAGAATACTAAAGTTAACCACAGAGAAATAAGCTTAGACTGCCTATGGGGGGTGCAGGTACAAATTACCAGGGCCCAACTATGTTGCATGTGTTTTCATCTTTTCAGCTATCATTATTTGTTGATTTTACAAATTAACCCTTTCACACCAAGGCAAAGTGACTCTGCAACTGACAGTTACGTTTCCTAATTTAGTGTAAAGATTTTTTTTAGCTGGTCCTCCCTTGCTGGGGTGGCCCAAGCAAATCTTCTCACCAGTGCCCAAACCTGCCCTTGGCAGCCCTGAAGCTTTAATAATGTAAGTAGGACTGAACTGGCTTATAATAAATTCAAATAGATTTTGTTTTCAATCCATTTGTTTTTGTAAAATTGAATTTATCTGAAAGGTGGTAAGATATCATCTCAGGGAAACTGCAGTACAAAATCTTCAAGAATGGTTTCTCATCTTCAGAAAGTTACTGGCTTTTATTTTACCAACTTCAGGTGGCATCATACTGAATTCTGTACCAGAATTTCACATGATATGGTTTACTACATCAGTATTTATGTTTGCACATGAAGAATGGAAGAAGTCAGTAATAGTATTTCTGTGACCCCTTCTCCGGCACACAGGTGCACATGGTGCAACTTCAACTTGGCAATTCGTAACAGCTGTGAGAAATAAATACTTATGCCCTTTCAGTCAACTTCCAGAGGTCTTTGTGCTCATATTGGAGTATGGTTTGTGAAAATAACCAATCTTCAGCCACTTTTTGTGTACACCTACAAACTTATATGTACTATGAGGCTTGATCAAAATGTAGCTGGACTGAGTTCATTTCTTTAGTACCTTGTGTAACATCGCAGTGGGACTTACCTCAGCATGTCTGGACATGTATATTCATACACATGTACATATATGCATATTCATGATTTGTCTGCACTTTGACACTCATAACAGTGAAGTTGTCCCTGTCCACGTCATGAAGGCGTGTAGGAGGAGCAGAGGTGTGGGTCTACTTATCCTTAACCATGGCAGTACATGGAGGTGGGTGGTCAACTGCACATGCCCGGTGTAGCCTCTGGAGAAGGAATCCCCCAGTACCCATTGAATAGGAGGCTGGGAGGGCACCAGAGGTGTCCTGGGTCATATGAAGACAAAAATCTCTTTTACTTCTGCGAGGAAGAGAACCCCAGATCATCCAGCCTGTAGCCTAGTCATTATACTCACTATGCTATCCCCATTCTGTTGTAATATCTTGTCAAATTCTGTGTGATCATCATTGTTTTAGGGTAGTCACCACTGTGCAAACCTGAAATCTGATGTATTGTGTTTCAGGTTACCTACTAAGAAAGAATTTTATTTTTTTTTTTCATTCTGTAACAGGCCATGAAGGCCCACAGGGGGAGTAGAGGTATAGCTCTATTCTTTCTTTAACTTCGGCGCTAGATGGGGGTCGGTCAGTGCCACACCCAGGCCACTTTACCCCTGGGGAACAGACCTGATACCCATTGTACAGGAGGCTGGGTGGGCCCAAGGGCTTACTACTACCACTAAAGTATTATTTTTTGACATAATCTATGAGCACATTGATGCATTTGTCCAGTCTTGGCGTGAGCAAAAATTTTGCTGTGGTCAAGTTGGGCTCTTGCATTCAGAACCATTTACAATCAGACATTTCCACTTCATTACTGTAGAACTGGTGACCCCCGCAACTGATGCTTCAGTGGCCTGAACAAATGATGTCTGATGGGGTATGGTCACATATATGGGGATGATGGTCCAGAAGTTATCATTAAAACAACTACAACAGCTTGTATCCCACCATTTCCAAACTCTGCACCATTTTCTTACATGCTGCACTCTCAATATGCCATCAGTGTATGCATCTATCACATGGCATATTTCAGTGGGGGAAACATGTTTTGCCAATAAATACTGAATCACACTACATTTCCGCAATATGAAGCTTCCAGTGTTCTTGCCAGTGCACATCAACTTATCCATGAACAGCATGTGACTGGCCATTATATCATCTGTAGCATGTTACCCTTAACACAAGTGCTACCTCCTGCTAAAAAACAAAGTGTTTCATTAACATAAAAGTTGGAGGCTGGGAAACCATAACTGTTGAACATGCTTCATGGGGCTCTGATGATGGTACATGACTCCCTGGCATAATCTTTTTTTGAGCTTTGTCCATCATTCAATTTTTGATAAAGTGCAGCATGTAGGAAGTACGTGGTTTCCTTTCCAGAAGACGGAAGCAGAGCTAGCTTCTGAAACATCGTTTCATCAAAAATTAGATGATGGACAAAGCCAAAAAAAAAAGATTATGTCAATGCTTCTTAGGTCTCAGTAAAATGTTAAAAAAAGGCAATACAATACTTGCCTGACTTTCGGTTTTAACTTGTAAGAATATTACTGGAGGAACTTCCTCCTCTTTCATATCAACCATTTTATCATTACTGTCATAAGATGTGGGGTATGTCTCACCTTCTGAAGTAGGTTCTGACTTCACTAGATCCATTAGCAGCTGTAGGTAACAATACTCATATTAATTGTGACTCTGTTTAATCTAGCTACCAATTAAAAGTACAGCAAATGTGCCTCACCTCAGATTTCCTTTTTCGTGCTGGTGATACAGATAAGCTCTATGGGAGACAGCAAAAAGAAGGTGCACTTACACATATCAGGACTGCATCACTGAACACTGAACATGATCCGTTACAGGACTGTAGCTTTGTTGTTCAACCTGAGGGACTGTTTCCTCTCCTTCCTTGTTATAAGCCTGAAAATTCAAACAGCAGCAGGCTCCGAGATATCATGGGCATCTTTTATACTCCACAGTTTTGACAATGTCGGGGGAAATTCTATCATAATATGCTCCTTGCTAATACAAATGTTCACACCAGTCTGTCAGTCAAACTGAAAACCAAACCAAACAAAACCAAACTACAACAAAAGTAAAACAGAAAGAATGAAACTAATGTAAAGTAATATCTTCAAGATTACTACCTGCAATCTAAAAGTGTTACACTCACGCAAGGTTGCCATTCCTCAGCACCCACATACCCTCTAGCAAGTATGCAAATCACGTGGGAGCCACAATATTACTTTAGAAGGGCATGGCAGCCTGGCTAATGTGGTTAAGGTCATACAACAAAAAGAACAGTAGGACTACCTAGCTGTTCAGACAACACTGAAGTCTGTTGGACTCTCAACACACATTTCCAGTTTCCTTCCTCCTGTGAGTCACCGGCCGTAAAGCCCATAACTATGTTACTATTGTTACTTTTATCCTAGCCCTTTTAAGCCATGCGTATTGATGAAAGTGATACGATGAGCTTAAATCTGCGTATTCAATGTGGTCCAAATACACGCAGATACTATGGAAGATTATTTTTAAATCGCATGGCTTCAGACCGCGTGTGTCCTAGTGTGTAAAGTTGAACGACGCGCTTAAGATCTATAGATCAGCTATATGCTCATGAAATCATCAGTTTTAAGGTATTTTTATAGTCAGTCATTTCCAGGAATTTCTATTCACCCATTTTCTGCCATCGCTTGGCAACAAAGACACGGATAGCCCTACGTGTAATCACCATGAAAATGACAATTAATTAAACGGGGGAAATTATCCGCATTTATTTTTCCACAAGCAACGCGAATAATTTCAGTCAAATGGACTTTTAATCATTCGTAATACTGAATAGGTGCAAGCATACAGGTATTCGAGAACATCCAACATAACGCTCAGAGCGATATGTGCACACCACACATTGGCCTTCATGTAACCATCGCACACCTGCAGTTCACCTGCCTCTCAAATCTAAATGTCCATCAGCGTGTGTGGCAAGTAGTGATGGCTGGTCTCTTGTCCGAGTGCAAAGAAGTTCTTCTCCACCTAAGCTCGTAGCTAACTAAATTATCTGTGCTCGTAGGTGTATCGTCTGTGCGCGTGATATACTCTTTGTACAGTTACGGGAAAGATAGTTTGGTTGCTCGTCGCGGTAGGTATGTGACGGACGTGTGTTACGTTTAAAGAGACGTGACATTGGGAATTTGTTTCATCGATGACGTCTGTTGATTCTGGAGTAGACACGGGAAATGATAGTAACGATAGTTACGCCACTTTCGACTCGCAGTCCACAACACGTGAAGTCGGCCCAGTGAAGTTGCCAACATGCGTGTATCCTGCTCCAACGACAGCAAAGGAGGTAACGGAGCAAGGCAGTGGCTGTGTCGATATGAAAAGGCATCGTTGCGATGAAGTAAGCTTTCATAAAAATAGGTACTGTGACTTGGTTTGTGTGTGGTTCCGGTAGTGGTGCTATTGTGTCACTTTTCATTTTTATTGCATGGTGTTTTGATGTTAGTAATACTGTGTAGGCCTACCTTTGATGATTTTTCTGAAGTTTTAATTTAATTTAATTTAATTTTGTTTATGATGCACTAATGTGTAACCTGCAGTTCTGCATTTTGTCTCCAATGCTGATCATTCTTTTCTACCAGCTTTTCTAATCATTCAGGTTTCACTTCTATCTGTCCATGGGTTGTTTGTGCCAGTCATATGGGCTATGTTTTTTGGTGATAAAGGTTTGTGCACTTCATTTATTGCTCGAATCACTCTGATAAATTATGGCCTATTTTATGTCATGTAACAGTGATCTGTGTACTGCATATGCAATGCATTTTGTGTGTGATGGGAACCAAATTTCTGAATGTTGTTTATATAAATTTAGGATTCAGGTTAACTTTATTGGCGTTTTTCATAAAATCTATGAATTTCGCCATTTATTATCTGGAGATGCATATCTATTAAAAGACTATGAGAAAAATAATTATATCTGCAGGATATTTCTCATTTGAATACACCCTGTTCATTACATAATTTGTCTTTAAAGCATTTGTAGCTATGATACACACTCAGCCAGCTTTGTTTGTGCATCACAAGTAAACATTTACCATTCATGAATCTAAACTAAATGTGCTTCATCGCAAGTTAAGATTTACCATGCACTGTGAAAACAAGTAAAAGTAACCATAAAGTAGTCTCTTTATATTATACATATTCCATGCAGTTGTTTTACATTTAAGTTTTGTATTATTACCAACCACTGCACAATAATTCTTTTTTACTGCTGCATATTTCAGCTAACCGTCGTAGTCATGATCATGATGTCACTTTTCACAGACTGGAACAGTGTACAGTATGTCAATGAATGGTGATATATACATTAATTATTTATAGCAGTAGTTGCTATATAGTACCAGTAATTTTATGTAGTTTAACTTATGTATGATATTAAAATATGGTATGTTAATACATAAAATATAAAAATATGTATAAAAGTCTGTCTCCAAACATCTGTCAGGCAATCACTTCTAGTTTTGTAGGGTGGAGACCACCAGCTACGCACAGAATGAACATCGGGTACCATAGCTGGGCGTCTCCGCCCTACAAAACTAGAAGTGATTGCAAGACAGATGTTTGCAGACAGGCTTTTGTATATATTTTTATATTTTATATATTAACATACCATATTTTAATATATGTAATTTAAGCTACATAAAATTATTGGTAGTGTATAGTGACTACTGGTATAAATAATTCATGTACATATTACTGTTCATTTACATACTGTATGCTGCGCACTTCCATGAAAAGTGGCTCCCTGTTGATGGCTATGATGGTTAGCTGAAACATGTAGGAGTAAAAGAAATTATTGTGCAGTGGTTGGTAATAATATAAAACTTATATACAAAGTTGCCTTTGTTCATGCTATGAAGGCATATGGGGGGACAAGAGGTATAGTTCTGTTCATTCTTAACCTTGATGTGAGATGGAGGTGAATGGTTAACTTGAACTCTTGCTATTTTACCATCAGGGATATAGACACCAGTATCCATTGAATAAAGAGGCTGGGTAGGCCCCATAGCCAGTCTAGAGGTTTTGTAGACAAGATGAGTCTCTTGCCCCTGCCCAGGGTGGAACCCTGGATTGTCAAGTCCATATTCTAGTCATTATATTGACTACACTATCCTGACTGCAAGTTTTCATATTGAAACAAATCTACTGAGACTGATTCTATGCTGTATAAGATACAAGACGTAAAGAGACTTGAGGTCTCAAAACATTTGTAGATACAATACATTATTGCGATTGTTTCATGTCTGTATATATTGTAATTGGCCTGTTGGTAGTTTATAATTTAAGCCAAAACATGCAGCCAGGTTATTCTTTATCATACCTTAATGAAAGCCGTTAGTTTAGACTGATATGCTGTTCAGGCTGGCTGTTGTAAACTTTGGCCAGACTCAAACTGTAACCAGTGAAAGCCTTTTCTTTTTCTCTCTTTAATACTTGCTGTTGCATCACATGCAGACTGACTATTTCAACTAGCGGTAGTTGTAGTGGCCATGTGTTACATCTTGCAGTGATAACTGCAATGGACCCATGTGAGTTGAAATACTGTTGTAGCGGTGATTATGTCTGATACTGAAACTGCTGAGTGCACCAGTTATATGGTTTTGCTGCGTTAGGAGCTCTGTGTCTGTACAGACATTGTGCCACTAATACTGTATTAATTGTGTTAGAATTCACAGTTTTGCCGACCATTGCATCAGGCATCTCCGCCTCTGGAAGTGGATCCTCCCGCAGGCTTGACTTTTCATAATCTTGGGCCTTCAACACTTGAAACTGGACGTGGCTATGAAATTTTAGGTAATTCTGCGAATCTTTGTGTTATTAGCTCATTATGATGGATAACCTAAAAAATATGGTGTTGACATATGTGTGACAAAATAAGTAGTAAGCCTAACATCAGCTCTTCCGACTGGAATTCCCCAATTTCTGTCTTAATTTTTTTCTTTTATGTTGTGACAAACTATTCTAAGCTACTTACTGCAATTTCTTAGTATAGTGCTGTTGTCTGGAAGCTGCCAGTCTGCTCAGGTGGGACAGGGAGGCTCCTGTGCATATCACAACTTTTCGTGAATATCATCCCAATAATTATTTGCACAGCTGCCATGAAGTAAGCTTATGCATATGCTTAGTGAGTACTTAAGAGATAATAACGGGTGTTTGGAGCTTGTTTTGGAGAAGTCTACCTACTGCTCACAAATGGTTACTGCGACACAAGGCATGGGAGATATGGTTGAGCCAGCACATGAAATATTATGCATGTAGCTCATAAGGACGAAATGTGTCCTACATTTTGGTACCTAAACCATGTGGAAGCTGGTAGCCCCTAAGATGGTTGTGAGGATAATGTTAAAATGAATTTTAGGAAAAGAACTTACCAGCATGTTAATTCTGCTGGGTATTATAGCAGTCAGGAGGTGATGGACTTTGCAACATGTATTATCTGACAAGAAAAAGCATTGCTTCCTGTTTGTGCACTATTGGCACCATTGTACATACACTCTCACACTGCAAACGAAGCTATGTGTTGATTTAGCATCCAGTGAACGTTATCAAATTATGCTTTTTTGAGTACAAGAAATGGTGAATTGAAACAAATGAAGACTATAAAATGATGGGTAAGGGACCTGAAAATTGTGGGTGGACTGTTGTTATGTCATCAGGATATTCAAACGTTGCACCATTTATGCAAACTTTATATTGTGGTTTCATTCCTCAGAGTCTGTGACTCAGCGTGAATTGCAGCGAAAGGACCGAGTTTCACATTTGCGCATCCATCGGCTGGAGTCATTTATCACATCTGCGAGAAAAAGAGGTAAAGTACATTGTTTGTTGTCAAAGAAATTGCTTTGTGAAGGTTTAAAATCTACTGAGTGTTTGAGAAAGATGTGACCCATTACAAATATTTATATCTCTATAGCCAAGTGAAGTCCCCATGTGGGATTATCTTGGTGGTAAGTTTTGTGTACCATAAACTGAGAAAACTTTTCGTTATGGATCATATAGGCTTCAACCAGAAAATTACATTCTGTTATTGTGTACAGGTACTTGCAGTCTAGTGAAAAATGAAATTAAAACCTTTTCAGGACTCCTGCCACATATATACATTTGCGATAGGTGCTGTTTACTGCCGAGTGCCATATGAGTTTACTTTTTGTTGCAACGACTCTGGCCACCTGCCATTTATGTTAAAATTTACTTATGTATTTCGGTGCCAAATGTATGGGTATGCTACTTTTTCCCCACATAAACCTCCGAATGTCATACTAGTGTGATGTGATTTTCTAGCTTGAGGGCCAGACAGTATACCAGCACTTCTCAGTATTTATTAGTAGGCACAAAACTGTTATTTTCTGACCTTGGCTCAAAAATCCTCGAGTACCTTATTGTGGTCATCCTGAAAGAGTTAAAACACTTGCACTTTGCAAACTTCTGCATGAAAAGGGACTCAAATTTTTCGGTGCCATCTACTAATGGTCATTCTTTCAGATTCTCTTACTTCTGCAGGCTTCGCTGAAATTCAGTTTCTTGTCAGTCAGTAAGGACCAGAAAAGTGTTGTCTCATTTACATTACAAATGGTTTCTCTTTGACTGCTCATAATGAAAGTAGGCAGTGATAAGTGACACCTCGTCCTTCACCAGACTTGATCTTGTATCGTACATCAGGCCTCAGGTGCATTATGTGCAGCCTGTCTTTGAGGCCTTAAAGGTGTCTGTTTTAAATACCTGTACTTTTACTGTGTTTTCCATGTGATATGGGTATATTAAGGGGCACTTTCTCAGATCTCATTTATAGAAAGCACTTCCATCAAAATCTCTAATTCTTTGTCTGCTGCATGCTTTATGTTCCTCCATATTTTCTACTGTGCCTCACATTTAATTTCTCCATCCATTATTTTGTCCTTATATTGTTTAGTGTTAATGAAAGCTAATGACACAAGACAGTCATTTCTGTACACCACACATTTAGATTAGCTTCACCTTGGATCATTGGAGTTTGCTACTTACCTTCTTTCTTTTTGTGCCCATTGTCGTCCTAACTTTAGCAGAAGATTAATAATGTATGTACAGTATTTACACAGATGAATGCATTTTTCTGGATATAAAGTATGTATAAGTGATGCTGATACTACCAGTGGAGCTACACTGAGTACTCAAAGAATATATAATCTGAAGCTTTCATGACAATTTTATTTAGTACAACTTTATACAGTTCCTTGATGACAAGAACAGAGAATGTTCTCAAAATGTTGGTTTACTCACCATTCAACGGCCTTACGTTGCTGCTAGCCCACTGCATGTGCTTGATCAAGGTTGACAGGATGACATAATGTTGGAAGTACTAAACCGAGGTACTTATTTCATCTAGAATTAGATATTTATTGACTAAATAAAAACTTACAATTTTTATATATTACACAAGATTTTTTAAATTAGCCAGAATGTGAAGAGTGCTCCAAATATAATGCCTTCTGCCTTTCTTTTATCCCCTTCACTTGTTACAAGTGTGTGTTATTGCTATTCAACACACAGCTGTATGGAATAAAGGCCATGGATAGTGTTTAAGGACTGCTGTCAAAGCAGTCTTTCTTTTTCATTTTTATAGCAGCTGCACGCAGATTACGCCGAGCAGTCTCAACTAATGATGTGGAGAGAGTGGCAGCCTTATTAGCTGATGGGGCGGATCCAAACTGTGTTGATGGTCAGCAGAGATCTGTTCTCCATTTGGCTGCGTGCAGAGGATATTGTGATATTGTGAGGTTTGTCACTGTTTTTCCTTCTGCAAATATGCTGCTTTGTTGTGTTGGTGTGTATGGTGGAATTAAATAACTGGTCGGTGCTTTTTAGTGAATTCATTTTGCTGACATGTTCCCATTTGTCACCAAGCAAGTTAACTGAAACAGTTTTGCTTCTTATCTGTATGTGGGAGGCAACTAGCTCCAGTCTTGGTTGGACATCAACTATTATGAGGTTTTTTATGATTTTCCTCAGTCTGTGCAGGAAACTGCTGGAATTGTACCTGAAATTAGGCTGAGCCTTTCATTCCACACATTTTCCAATTCATTAATGATCCTACAATTTAATGCTGCTTATTCTTGTCTAGTGATAGCATTGTTAACCTTTAAAAGACCTGCATTCACATATGCAAATGCACTTAAAAAACCCCCAAAAATTCATTTTATGTATTTCGACAACAAGGAAATTTACTCCATTTTTAAGACATGCTGGATAATCTCTGTTTTATTTTCCACAAAATGCCATTTATTCCATAATTTAATGTTTTTCTGTTAAAATAAACTTATGTTTTTCATAAACCATGCACTAAAATTTAAATTCCAACCCAGTCAGATAGAGGTAGGTAAACTATTTATAAACTCATTTGTGTGTCCATGTAATTCCAGCATTACTGCACTGGCTTATGTGACTGCAGAAAGCATTGTTGGCCATATATTTAATTTTCAAATGATTTTTATGATTTCATTTGCAGCACTATTTATTTATGTGGCTGAACACTTAACTCACATTCCTATTGCGCCTCAACAGTCCGTTACTGAATGATCCTGATGGGTGACATAATCCCTTGGCATTTTGCATATATTTTGAGCCCTCCGTCATAACTGTGTCCTAGTCTAATACACTGAAATATCTGTTTTGTGGAACACTTTACCCATATATTTTTCTTACAATTAATATTTCCACTAAGGATTGTTAGTACAACCTTGTAATTAGCAAGGAAACTGTGTAAATTGAAACCATCTGCTTTAGGGTTCAGTTTTGGGATGTCACAGTGCACCGTCTTGACTTAGTAGCCAAATATATGTTCTTTCATCTTGCAGCCACATTTCGGCATGGGAGAAATTTATGAAAGTTTGTAAGGACACCAGTATTTTACAAGAATCGAGCTTTATGTCCTGTCAAAATGGTGTCTTTAACACTTCAGTTGGGTTAGAGCCTTTAGGGATTCAGGGTGGTGCTCATTGTAAGTGCAATGAAAATACAAAAATTTGCTTCCCAGGCACATGAAACAAATGCTTGGTGCAGTCACACTTTGTAGTTTTTACTTCACCTGATAACACAGCTCATTTTACATTGGTGAAAATTTCAAATTATGAGTTGGAAGCACATCCTGCATTCCGTATCTTGTTTCTATAAATTGGGTACTTGTAATTGGTTATATGCATGCAGTTATATTTATAGTTTTTCCTACTAGGTAGTTCATGAACTGCTGTTCTGTGAAGACTGACAGTCACCTGATGTATCCTCACTGTGTCCTGCAGTTGTGATTGTGCTTATCACAGTGGCATACACAACAGTCTTATGTGCACACAGCATGAAACTGTGTGAAAATGTGTGGCAGGCAGGATGAAAGTTGTAAAAATAATTGAAAATGGGAAGAACAAAAGTAAGTGTAAAACATAGCCAAAGTCATTCTAGACATGGTGATTTAAAAAATTCACCTTGGTGGGAATCAGATATTGGCCATCTGCATCTTACATACACATCCTGCCAGCTAGGCTAATGTGGACAGCATAAGTGCATCTTTGCTTATGAGATGACTTATGAAGTGACAGTGAAGAATATGAGAAGTAAACTTGTATGTCACAGAGAAATAATAATACTGTGTTTATCTGAACAGACGAAGAAAATGTTTTTCCTGATTGATCATCTGAACAATGGACAGCTGTGTTGTAATTCTCACAGAGTTATACATGTTAAATGTGGGTACTTTCCAGAAAATTCAAGATAGTGAAGGGGGTGATCTTGTATTCATGTAAATGCAGTGTTTTGTCTAGAAGTCAAGAGGAGGGTTCGCTGCCATTCTGCAAAACAGGCCCTGAATCAGAGCATGCCTTTTGACGAGGTCCCCTTCTCACCATGAATGTTTTAATCGCTGGACCTCAGTCTGTGCTAAATGCAGCATCTGTCTCATTTACATGGGTTTGATTTTCTCAGATTACACAATATGAGGTACTGAATTGAGGCTCGGCAATAGCAAACCTGTATCGTAACTTATATTTCTGGTTCCTGATTTTGTAGGCTGCTGTTGGAGAGAGGGGCCAATCCTAATATCAAAGATCCTCTGGGGAATACACCACTTCACCTCGCTGCATGTACCAACAACATTGCTGTTGTCACCCTGTTGCTTAAAGCAGGTGATTTATAGTTACACAGAGCCTATGCCTGATCTCTCAAAATACAATCCTTTTTATAATAATATTGCAACATGTAGTTGGATTGTGCATTTTAAAGTACACATTCAGTAGCAGTATTTATGGAAGTTATCAGCGAGACAAGAAAACGGCCTGTAATTTTACTCTGCGCCTGTTCGGAATTATTGAGTTCAACCATTTACCAGCTGACGTGGCATAACATTCTAGTAGACTTGAATCTTTAGAAACAGTTCAGTTGTCTTAAAATTTGGAAATCGAGAATATTTTCTAAGTGAACAGAATAAGAAGTGAACATAATTTTTGTGGACAATTTATCTAAGAGTAGTAATTGTGGATTCATTTTCATCTTAAGCACAGCTCAGATAGGTGAAATGTCAGATAAATTTCTAGTATTTGAGAAATGCATGGCATTTAAGATACAAACTTTGAATACAGTACCAGGGACCACAATGAGCTTGTTATTGTCAAATTTTTTGTAGTCTCCTCTTGCTTCCTACCTCTCAGCCCCAAATGCCTTCTGGGAGCAAGAAACCACTTGGATGTCCTAGACATGGATGAGAGGATGATATTAAAATTAGCTGTGAAGAAATGAGATTGGTGGCTGTGGACTGAATTTATCTGCATCAAGACAGAGATCAGTGGTCGGTGCTTGTAACACCCAGACCATCAGATTCCATAAAATGCAGGGAGTTTCATAAGCAGCTTCTTTGTGAGAGGTTAAGTGTAGTGAAATGAAACTAAAGCTCCCAGTAGCAGGGTTAAATAATAACAATTTGGTCATCTGGGATGTGGTGTCATGTATATTTAATATTGTACATCTAATGTGCAGTTGTTTATTATTTTTATACAGATTCATTAATCACCAACTACTGCACAGTTATTTTTCTCTCCAGCATGGTTCAGCTGCAGTCATTCAGCCACCATCAGGGAGCACATCTTTTAGACAAAAAGTCTGTCTTAAAAATGTGCTCCCTGATTGTGACTGAATGATTGCAGCCGAAATATGTTGGAGAGAAAAATAATTGTCCAGTAGTTGGTGATTAAAAAATTGGTATAAAAAAAGGGGTCTCATGTAGTTTGCTAGATAATTAGACGTAGCATGTTCCCCTGAAACATTGGTATGTAGCAATGTTTCCTTAGGCCTTGTGTGGAATTTAAACTTGAAATATTTTAAGATTAACCTTTTAAAGACGAAAAGTGTGCATTTTATATAAGGGCTCGGTGCGTACCGTGCAGTAAACACTCTTCTCTTTTAATGTTGTATAAGACAAACGTCGCTGTTTGTTCTGAGATCTATCCAAACACATAAATGCAATGTGAGCGGCATGTAGAAATTTTTAATTTTAAAACTGGTGGTGCGTAAAGTTACCGCTAGGCTTTAAAAGGTTAATAACGCAATGAATTCTAATTGAATTTATTTCAGTCAGCTTTGCATTTTTTTAGGCACACATGTCGACAGCACTGACCATTTTGGCCGAAGCCCATTACAGTTGGCCCAGTCAAAGCTCAGATTTCTTCAGAGACGTCTTGCAGACACGAAGGATTCACAACAGGTGAAGGATGAGGCTAAGCAAGTTGTAGAAATGATGCTGACATATTTAGACAGATGTGGTCAGAACCCAGAAAATGAACTTTTGCGTGCATTCTCGTCACAGCTGACATTAAGTCATACCCAAGAGGAGGTAGAAACAGGTGTGCAGGACTTACTGTCCAGTCTGGAAAGCCTCAGCCTTGAAAAGTCTGTTAGTAATCAAAAAGTCTGTACTAACAAACAGTGATTTTGTGGTGATTTGGTATCAGCTAGTGTACTGGCCTGCAAGTGTTATGCGTATTTCATCTGGACAGGATAGTTAACAATATTTTGGTTTGCTGTTCATTGAAAATGTTTCCAGCTTGTGTTTCATTGCAAAGGAAGAATGATCATTTTAAAGAGATCAAAATGAGGGATGTGCTTTATATACAGTTGACTTCATTTCCTCAAAACCGACTTAACGGAAGAGAAAACTGTGCACCTTTTTCAGGGACTGAGTGAATTTAAAGTCACACTGTAGACTTGTAATTTTCAATTGCTGTTAAAGGGTAACTGATGCAACATCGAATGGCACATGGTTGTGCATGTTCATGGGGTTGGCAGGAATTGGGTCAGAGTGCTGTCACATACAGAAGTGACTGTTGTTTTGTTTTCGTGATGATTCCTTTGTGAGAAGATACTGGATCCAGCCACTGGGCAAGTGACTGAAGTTGGTGGCAAATCCTGATCAAGAGGTCAGTTCTAGCAATGGTACAATGCTGCATTGTGTACCCTTCCGCTAAACCTGACCTTTGGATCAGGATTTGCTACTAACTGAAGTGTCATTCGTGTCAGTTTTGGCTTAAGATTTAACATACAAAAAATGTATGGAGACTGCTGCCCTGTAGGATTTTTTTTTGTTTAAATATGAATCTTACTATTTGTAATAAATTTTACACTGTGTCTGCCATTGATATAATCAGACTATGACATGTGAGTGAGTTCATACCTTAGAGATGATGCAATGATGTTAAGAAGAATAATGGCCTATAACTCTTTTAGATGAACATTATATCCTTCCCACCTACACAACTACAAAATTTTGTAGCAATAATTTTTCTGTACAAAATCCTCAATTCTTTGAAGGAAATCAAGGTAAAACCCATGTACATGTGTATATTACCTTGTATAATTTTAACTTTGTTGTAAAAGAGGAAGGCCTTCCCCTTCTAAACTGAGTAGAGTTTCATGTATTCGTGTTTTTTGTGGAACCTGATGATGGCCATAATTGGCCGAAACCGGCAGCTCAATGGTCTTAAAATAAAAAGAAGAAAATAAAAGTTAGTCTTGACTGATTCACTTCAAGGAATTGAGGATTTTGTACGTTGTGTGCGTACGCCAATGGGGATGGGATGACCAATATTAAAAATAAATTAATCATTGTCTGTAGATCTCCATCACACAGTCAGAAGGTCTCTAAGATAATCATTGCTTGACCTGGCTACGAATGTGGATTTGTGAGATGTGGTGTTGTGCACCAGTCATGATTACCACAATGATATTAATTCAGTGAATTTTATTAATTGTTTGACAAAAGAGTTAATTGCAAATATGCCTATTATGGTAAGGTACTGTGAAATGTTCGTCACATGATAATGCTATTCCATTGTGCGTGAACATGCTGAGGCCTTTTCAGGACACATTATGACCTTGTACGTATGCATAATAATACACAAGTGCCAACAA
Source organism: Coptotermes formosanus (assembly GCA_013340265.1). Taxonomy (NCBI): domain Eukaryota; kingdom Metazoa; phylum Arthropoda; class Insecta; order Blattodea; family Rhinotermitidae; genus Coptotermes; species Coptotermes formosanus. The sequence goes on from BLKM01012015.1 coordinate 1,034,229, forward strand.
AATACGCTGCAGAAGTAAATATTTTTATGATTTATAAAAATCCTTCCATATGATGGTACATTATCCCTGATGATGGCAGCTAGCTGAAACATGTTAGATCTGTAATTAATAAATTTCTTCGCAGTGTACTGTGTTGGTATTACTATATTATTATGCTGGGGCCATTGATAAAATATTTGAAGGTGAGACTGAAATCTTTTACCACCCATGCAGGTTCAGGAGGGTCACCATAAAGTATTTAGCTCATGTTGCTACCATCTAGAGTTACAACTGGATTGGATTGTTGCTCAGAGACATGTGGATATTAACTTTGGTGTGTGTTGAGATATCTGATGGGAATTGATGGCAGGAAGACAGTAGTCTGATCAGTGCTACATGAATCAAGATTATTTCTTAATCAAGAATCTGACAATTTGGTCATAGTGTGGGATGTTGAAAGGGCAGTAATCTTGAAGCTGAATCAAGTAACTCTGCAAATAATTTCTATTCATCAGAGTTCTGTGGTACAGAAGATATGTTATGAAATGTTCTAATATCCAGTATCATATTCTTATTATGTATGGGCATCGTGAACCGAAAGTGATCAGTGATGTGTGTGGCTGACACTGAGTTCTCTAATTTCAGCGTTATAAGTATTACAGTGAAACCTTGATGCATTGTTTTTGAAGGGGATAAAAAACAAAAATGATGAATACGGGAAAACGATATTTGCGGGAAACCAGTAAAAACTACAGATAAGAAAAATTTAATGACTTCTGTTTATTGGCAATTACATGATACAACTCTATATTAAAACTGCTAATTCTTCTGAAAAAAACTCTGTAATTGACAGTTGTTTTGTAGAAACTTTGCGTCTAAGTTCAAAGAACGAACTCTCCAAGCTTAAAACACTATCACGATCACCATCACTGTTGCTGTGCGCATAAACAAAAGAGTTCACTTTCATGAGCGCTTCGTGTGCTTCGGCAAAGTTCGGCACAACTTCGGGTTCTGTATCTTCCCCTTCCCCTTTTGCCCCTTCTAACAGTGTGGCTCCCACATGGCTCTCGCACAGCTCTTCCACCATATTAACACCGCTGGTCGCCAGATGACTGTCCACAGAGACGGAGTTGTTAAATCTCTCATTATCCATCCCACTGAACTTTTGCCAGTCGTGCTGAAAAGCGTCATTGTCATCTTCATGCCTCATTACGTCACTAACACCTGAGAGTTGTCCACGCCCATAGCCAGCTTTTCAAAAATAATATTCGATGGTCTGCAGCTTTACGCGACTGTTTGATAAGGGAAATGAAGGGAGTGGGAGTAAAACACTAAACTGCTGCTGTAGCCTGAAAGAAAAGGATGGAGATACGATGTGCAGTTGCAGCCAGTGGCAGCGCTAAGAAAGCATGGCGCACGCACACACCCTCAATTTTTTGAATTAATTGAAGGTCATCACGCATTCACCCCTCATAAGCTACTAAATCATCATTTCAATTTTCCAAAAACAATCAGTGTGGGAAACTGTTACATCAGGACCACGATTTTTCAATGATGAATGTGGTAAAATGGTAGTTCGAGGAACGATGGAGGCAGGAAAAAATAGTGTTATTTATATGGGGCTAATTCCGGGACCAAACAAGACAGACAAAATATGCGGGAAAACGAGGGTAACGGGAATGATGCATCGAGGTTTCACTGTATTAAGTTTACTGTTTCCTCACACATAATTTGTGATGCATACTCTTTCCGTGGTGCTGACATGATTTAACACCGAGGCAGTTCTAGCCTTTCCCTGGCATTTGTGTATTTTAAGACTCTGCTGCATCGGCTCACTCTGATGCATCTCACCTCACGATGACTGGACATACAAGTACAAAACTTATACCATACTTCACTGAGGGTCGAACCTTGAACATGGCACTCTTGTTTCATCAGCTGAATTTGGGTTTGTAGAATAACAAATGATATAATGTGTTCGTAGTTCTAGCTCTTTCATGTATCGCATTTACATTTGGCTGTGTTTTGTCTGCTCGTGCAACTCATTGACTTAACATAAGTGTGCAGGTTTTATCTGTAGAGGTATGGATGTCTATACATGATCCTAAACCTCTTATACAGGATGTCGACAAAAGTCCTATCTGTATTTTTAAAAATTTATTACATGATAACCAAAACAGTCCTTTGCAAATTGTTCTGTAAATCAAAAAGTGTGTGTGTGGTTTAGTCTGCCTCAACATGGGAACCCTTACTGGTCCTGATCACATCAGTTAGATAGTCAGGTTGTTCCCATGTATGGGTCAACGTTCTTTTCACCAAACTTCAGATTGCCTTGATTATCTGTGTATATATGTTTCCAGTGTCATCTACAGATAGTCTGAAAACCTAACACTTCACATACCCCGCAAGAAGAAATCTAAGGGCACCATATCAGGGGAGTGCAGGGACCAGGAGTTTGGTCCACACCTGATATTAACCTCATGAGTGGTAGGGCTTCAACATGACTTCAGATGAAGTAATAAATAAAATAGCTAAAAAGAGGATTGTCAGCTTACAAAAAGGCCACGTTCTGCTATAAGTATCATGAGATAGGCGGGATATAAAGCTTGTTTCAGCTCTGCACACACCAAAGACTGTGGAAGTAGAAACGAAAAAAATGAAAGGATGAAAAATGAAGCTGGAAATAATTGACTATAATAAATTTTTTGGGGCATGCATAGTGGACCTATAAGCTAAAGAACTTGGTCCCATAGCCTTCAATCAAAACTTGAAACTTAGAGGTGGAAGGTAACTAACTGGACTGTTCACTGCATTAATTTGGCTTGATAACTTTGTCATTAAATCATTGTAAGTGGGAACAAAAAAAATGCTCACTCAAAAATTATGTGCCATGGCTAAGGAAATAATCATTCCTAGCAATCAGAAAATCTTGACCCCAGTGGTCAGGACACAACCGATAAAAAAAAAACCACCAACTAAAGATTACAAAAATTTGCCATTCCTGAATACTGGGGAAACCAAACAGAGTCATTCACAGCTTGAATAACCTGTCACATAAGTTTGTGTTGAATTAATTTTACTGTGATAATGGACTGCCTTGCACCTGCCCGTACTGATGTGCCAGAGTGATGGAAAGGGCAGTGCTGGATAACATAGCTTGGAGAAGGCCCTGAGGAGGTGAATCAAGCTGTGAGCATAGGTCTGCAAGCATAACACATGGCTGCGGGTTACCCAGGAGTCCTTGAGGCCCCATGAGCAAGAGTTCCGATGGCTGGGAGGGATAAAGGGAGCTTGTCACAAGAAGGAGGCGAACTCTTTTGACATTCCAGGAGGTCCTAGCCCATCCAAGCCTGCCCTGGAAGATCAACTTGGAAAATCCTCTTTCCCTAAAAGGGAAGCCCCCCTGAGGCATCCCACAGCTGCCTCAGACAATAGGAAATGCCACACCATTCCCCTCATGGAGAAGGCACTCAGGAAAGGAAATGTCTCCATCCTCCTCCACCCATGCCATTGGCTTTGACTTCAAAGAGCCAGGCTCACCTAGTGGCTCCCTCAGAGATGCCCCTGGCCAAGTTGAGGAAGCTGGTGGCAGATTGCTAAGCAGCCTTGAGGACATCATCCTGGGAGGACAGCTCAGAAGCAGGAGAGAAGAGACCATTAGGGGCAAGGGGACTGATATGTAAAAAGTAATAATTGGTTTATATTGCTCTTGAGAATAAAGTTTTTAGCTGAAAGCTGATACTGTGATAAGGGGGATCCCTGTCACCATGGCATGGTGTGTCCTTAGGTTGTACATGGAGGAGTGGTCTCCAATATGGAGAGTAGCTATGAATGTATTGAATAAGCAGTTGCAGACAGCTGACAAGAACTGGTCCTCCAGCTCGGGGGTTAGGCCAGGTGCTGAACTCCTCACTGTAAAAACTTACCACATTATGAACCACTTCACAAAGCCACGGACTTGGACTGATACTTTGGTATTGACGTAAGCAATGGAAAAAGGGCATGAGATTCTGCACGTGGAATGCGAGGAACCTGTATAGGTCAGGGTCATTGAAGACAGTGGCCAGAGGATTAGCGAGCTATATATTAGACTTAGTGGATGTACAGGAGGTAGGTGGGACAAGGGACGCACTGAACGAGCAGGAGATAATACCATTTTTATGGAAAAGGAAATGAAAATCATCAATTAAGGACAGGACTTTTTGTACAGCAGAGAATGGTATCAGCAGGTAAGAAGGTAGAATTTGTTAGTGATAGGATGTTGTATATAATGCTGAGAGGTTGCTGGTGTGATCATATTGTTCTTGATGTGCATGCATCAACTGAGGATAAAAGTGATGACTCAAAGAGCAGTTTCTAGGAGGAATTAGAGCAGGTGTTCAATCACTCTCCTAAGTACAACATGAACATCCTATTAGGAGATTTTAATGCAAAATTGGGTGAGAAAATATTGTCAAATCAACAATTCGAAAAGATATTTTACTTGAGAAGGGTAATGATAATGGTGTTAGCGTAGTCAACTTTGTGACATTAAAAAATCTGGTGGTCATGAGCATGATGTTCCCACATTGAAACTTTCATAAAGATACCTGTACCTGTCCTGATGGAAAGACTTACATTCAGGTGGATCATGTATTGATGGATAGGAAGGAGGTAGTGTTCAAGTATGCTCAATGTACAATCTTCTAGGGGAGTTGTTTGTTATACTAATTACTAAGTGGTGGTAGCAAAAATTAGTGAGAGACCTTCTGTAAGTAAACAAGCAGCATGGAAGTTTGATGTGGAGAGATTCAATCTCAAGAAGCAGTCACCATCATTACACAGTCTATCTTAACAGTAGGTCTGTAGCCTGTCCAAAGCCAGAGTACAGGCTAGTACATTACATGTGTGTACGTTCACAGATCCATCATCCGCACAAGTCGGGTTGAATGTGGTACTCGTCATGCACAGTTAAATTGCAATATGCAATCAAGTCAAAACAATGAGTTACAAAATTACATATGATTAATAAACACAGTAGATAATAAGGGAGAACATACCCACATATTAAAACAAAGCAAACATATGCATAACAAAGTATTAAAATAAATAAAATACAAATATTGATATGACTTCATTGTAAGATTAAGTGGAATGAAGACACAAATTAGCATTCTCATATATGTAATTAATAATGACACACAAAAAATGTAGCAGTAATTGAAAGAATATATGTTTCCAGCTAATTATCACACTCTTTAGAAAGAAATTCTTCAATAGAATAAAAAGCATTCTTAACAAGGTAATTTCATAACACAGTCTTAAAGATATGTGTATTATTATGAAATTTAAATATCTTTTGCAGAAGTTGGTTAAATATTTTAACAGATGAGTAATGAACACCTCCTTGTATTGAGGAAAATCTTACAGAAGGTACATGTAGTTTATTTTGTTGCCTTGTGTTTCTGCCATGGACTGAGGTGTTAGTTTGATAGATATTAGGACTTTTTACTACAAATAACATCAAGGAATAGATATATAAACAAGGAACTGTAAGTATATCCAATTTTTTTAAACCCACTCTACAGCACTCCTTGGACCCAACCTCAGCAATAATCCTAATTGCGCTCTTTTGAACTATGAAAACATTTCATCTTTCACTTTCCAGTATCTTCTTGTTTCCTGAATGTCATCCAGTAGCTGCTTACATCTTCTTACTCATCTCCTTCCTTGAATAACATGTTTTAGAAGGCAGTTCCTATGCGAGATGTGACAGGGAACATTATCAGATTAAAATCTCAAACATGTCTGTAGCATCAGAGATCTTATACGATAGCGAGGACACAAATGGGCATCGGAAAACATTGAAGAGAATATAAAAATCTCGGCTAAAGAGAGTGAATGGAAGCAACTTAAACTATGGTTTGTTGAAGAATGTTCACAATTTTTAGATCAAAGGAAGGAAAATTGCAGTGGTTACAGGATCCAGACCAAAGTAATGCAGGTGATCTGAATGATGTTAAGACGTGAAGGTAGTAGACATTTTAGGAAAAAAAGAGGGTATCTGAAAGGTAAAATTAATCAACTTGAAACAAACAGTAAGAACATGAATATCAGAGACTTGTACAGAGTTATCAATGAATTTAAGAAAGGTTACCAGGTTAGAAATAACATAGTAGAGGATGAGAAGGGTGGTCTACTTGTAGACTTCCACAGTATTTTGTATAGGTGGAGGAATCATTTTTCTCAATTATTGAATGTGCATGCGGTTAGTGATGTTAGGCAGACTGAAATACACCCAGCAGCATCACTAGTGCCTGAACCCAGTGCCTTTGAGGTTAAGATGGCTATTGAAAATTTAAAAAGATACAAATCACCAGCTACTGACCAAATTCCAGCAGAATTGATTAAAGTGGCAGGTAGGACAATTCATTCAGAAATCCATAAACTTATTAATTCTGTTTGGAATAAGGAAGAATTGCCTCAGCAGTGGAAGGAGTGAATCATTGTACCTATTACAAGAAGGGTGATACAACAGATTGCAGTAATTATTGAGGCATATCACTTTTATCAGATACACAATTTTATTGAACATCCTTACATCAAGGTTAATTCGATATACAGTGGAAATTATTAGGGATCATCAGTGTGGATTTCGATGTAACAGGTCAACTACTGATCATATATTCTGCATTTGTCAAACACATGAGGAAAAAAATGGGGAAACAATAAGGCAGTCCATCAGCTATTTATAGACTTCAAAAAAAACCTATGATTCAGATGTGATGGAGGTCTTGTATAACATTCTCATTGAGTTTGGTATCTATGAAACTAGTAAGGCTAATAAAAATATGTCTAAATAAAACCTATAGTAGAGTCTGGGTAGGCAAACATTTGTCTGACATGTTTCCTATTAAAAATGGTTTGAAGCAAGGAGATGTTTTATCACCATTGCTTTTCAACTTTGCTTTAGAATACATCCTTAATAGAGTTCAGGCAAATCAGGAGGGCTTGAAATTGAATGGTACACATCAGCTTGTGGTATATGCTGACAGTGTTAACATACAGGGTGAAAGCATACATACTACAAAGAAAAACAGAGAAGCTTATTAGTCACTAGTAAGGAGATTGGCCTAGCAGTAAATGCTAAGAAAACTACGAATATGTTCGTGTCTTGTGGAAAGAATGCAAGAAAATATCACAATGTAAAGAAAATAAATCCTTTGAAATTGTGGAACAGTTCAAACATTTGGGAACAACCCTAACAAATCAAAAATGCATTCATGAAGAAATCAAGAGCAGATTGAGTTTTTTGGTGCAGAATCTTGTGTCTACCAGTTTGTTATCCAGAAATATAGAGATTAAAACATACAGAACTACAATTTGGTCTGTTCTTTTGAATGGGTGTGAAACTTGGTCTTTCACATTTATGGAGGAACATAGGCTGAGAGTGTTTCAGAATACTGTGCTGAGGAAGATATTTGGGCCTAAGAGAGACAACATAATGGGTGGAGAAGACTGCATAATTAGAAGCTTTATGTTCTGTACTGTACTTGACACCAAATATTATTTGAGTGATAAATCAAGAAGAATGAGATGTATGGGGGAGAGAAGAGGTGCATATAGGGTTTTGATGAGGAAAGCTGAGGACAAGAGACCACTTTCGAAACCTAGACGTTGATGGGAGGATGATATTAAAATGCGCCTTCCAGAAGTGAGATGAAGGGCCATGGAGTTGATACGGACAGGTGTCAGGCTCTTGTGAATGCGGTAATGAACCTCTGGGTTTCATAAAATGCGGGAAATTTCTTAACTACCTGAGGATATATTAGCTTCTCAAGCAGGACGCTGCTTCACGAAGTCAGCAACACAGTTATCAATGTTGCGG